>JADGIL010014391.1:705-14724 GCA_020352625.1 Cactoblastis cactorum
AAATTAGATTAGATTATTTATTTATTGTTAACGATAGTTGACGGGACGATCTGCTTCATCGCGTGTCGTGCGGCCGAGTAGCGACAGTAGTAGTAGTTGTCTATGGGTGGCGGTGATCACTTACCATCTAGTGACCTGCCTGCTCGTTTGCTTCCCTCTGACATAAAAAAAAAGAACGCGAGCCGTTCACGACTAGTTTACGCATGAACCGTCGACTAGTTTATCCGTTTACGACCGCAATATACATACAGTCTAAAAAATAGTTCGTCCATTCAACGTTTACCTCTATGATACCTCCATACTTTATACTTTCATGTTAGTTTCGGAGCGAAAGAAAATCGTTCAATGTACCATTTGCTTCTCTTCCTGCGCAGATTGTATAAGAGATCCTTGACATAGGCCAGAGATCTAACAGAGATTGAGATAGTAACAGGTTGCAAGGCCATCGTCTAACAACTTGTCACTATCTGAATTTTTGTTTCGTCAATAAGGCCACCATTCCCCTAAGTGTCTCATAACGTTTAGCTCCGTCTAACCCGTAAGGGACAAACGCTATGATTCTGTATCTGTAACAACTTATAATTTATCACTAAAATATTACGTTGAAATTTATGATAATCAATGAATTATTTTGGTCACGAGAACAATACAATCCTAACCTAATACTTATATTATGTATTGCCCTATATTGGCGTCTATCAACTATTACAGCCATGATAAGCCGAACTAATGGAAATTAATGTGGAAGGAAGGTCAAACTTGTTAATTATACATAGCAATTATGTGAATTGTGTTTTGCCACTTTTATAAATAGAATTGTAGCAATAAAACAAACGTCATGTTTTTGATAAATATTGGACTGAAAGTCACCGTAAAGCTGTAACGAAATAATTATATTTTTAATCGTTATTTACTTTTATGTAAGTTTTCGTAATGAAATTTAACTTTTAGATAATAATGTTGTCACTAACATATTCATTATTTTGAAACAGTTTTACGTTTTCTTTCATTGAATATCAGACTGTATAAACGCTGACGACAATCAAAACAATTCGGAGGTCGGACGTAGACATAGATTTTCACAAAAAGAAAGCCTGGACTAATGTTAATTTCTTTTAAAAATAGATGCATTAGTTTGGAAAGAGGCATGAAAAAGGTGAGGCCGAAGGCCGTCAAGGCTCCTGATTGCATATTTAATGAGAATTCGTGGACTCTCCGGCACTGAGAGACTCAGTAATTGGATAAAGCTATTTTTAGAACTATTGCTAACGTTCGCGTTTTGTCTTCTCTATAAGTATTTTCACAGAAACTGTGCAATGTTTGACCAGCTCTAGTTAGCTTATGTTTCCAGTTGGTTTAAAAATGAAATAATAAAAGTAAAATTATAATAAGGTACTGATTGCGTCAATAAGTTATTTTTATTGACTACAATAAAAATATCGATTTATTACATGTTTATCTAAAAGTAAATAGGTTTTAATGTAGGTTTACCAACAAATTTTATTCAAATATAAAGTAATGTTTTATAAATTATCAAATTGAAAGTTATTAAATTTCCATGTTTTATCACGTGATTAAAAAACACAAGGGACCTTGAATGATATAAATAGATAAATGTCAATTAATAAATGACAA
This sequence comes from Cactoblastis cactorum, assembly GCA_020352625.1. Taxonomy (NCBI): domain Eukaryota; kingdom Metazoa; phylum Arthropoda; class Insecta; order Lepidoptera; family Pyralidae; genus Cactoblastis; species Cactoblastis cactorum. The sequence continues at coordinate 2,341 of JADGIL010014391.1, forward strand.
ATGTCAGTCGGAAGATTGTGTTCAATTTTTTATTACACGTTGATTCTGTCAATGTCAACTGTTTAGAGTTGACAGTGACAAAAGCTTAACGTTTAGCAGTGAAATGTTTGTTTTTGAAGTTGAACCTGCAGATTACGTTGTAATCTCGTGACTTTACGTTTTCGCGGCTTTTTAAAAGTTAAACTTTGAAGACATTGTCCGACGCCTGAATGACGGCTATCAGCCGCCATGCTCTGTCCAGTGAGAGGGAGAGCCGGAGGCCCAACTTCTTTTTAAGGGCCGGCAATGCTTCTGCTACCCCACGGGTGTTGCAGTTGTCTATGGGCGGCGGTTATCACTTAACATCACGTGACCAGCCTGTTCGTTTGCCTCCCTCTTACATAAAAAAAATTAACATCATCTAAATACGCATTTTAAATATGATAAACCTTAAACCAAAATAAAGATGCGGCAGTCTTCCTGTGAAATATATCACAAAAAATGTGCTGATTGTTAAGTAATGAGAACTCGCGTCGTTCGCTTTGCGATACTTCGAAATTAAATAAGTAAAAATCAATAGTCAGTTTTTCTATAAGTATAACAGAGCAACTGTAACTGTTCAAGAAATAGTTTTCTTATAGTAAATAGACTTGAACTACAAACATTTCTAGCCTTTTTAAATCTTGTTCTCCAAGATCTTGTGGAAATAAATCATGTCTATGGGGATGGGGTGAAACCCTCGCCCCTCGTTTCTACGAGGATCGGGTAGCTGCCGAGGCCATTTCAATGGGCATTATCTATTTTTAGCTTCAACTCCTATAACTTGTTTAGTTCAGTTACTTAATCTGAAGGTCAGTCTGAAACTTAAAATCATTTTGAAAATATGCTGTGCCATCTTAAAATAAAACAATCGTGGTCTTTTGGATACCTACTTTAATTGAGTGCTTTTTTTATATTTTTTTCGACACTGTTATTTTTGTGTATTTTAGATCTACTAGCAGTACCTATTAGAGATTATAATTATAACGATCTTATAAATAATGCGAAATTTCCATATGGATAGTAAAATATGTAATATAAATAAACATAAATATAAACCTACCCAACATTTGACAAACATTTTTTATGCGTGAGTCACCTACAAGAAATCCTTTGGTAGTCGAAGTGGACTCGATGGCCTATTTTGTATATTATCGATATTTTTAGTGAAGTATTCGTGCTTACCCTTTTTCTGTCATAAATAGTGCTTTTATAGGAACTTGGCCATTACTCTACAATGGGTAGGGATTTGATTTTGGTGCTATAGCTACGATACTCAATGTAAAAATAACTTTTGTAATTTTGAATATTCAATTCATATATAGACTTTTTAATATTTAGTATTAGTTCCCCGTAAAAGCCTTATTGAGATAATATAACATGTGATTAATTAGTGGGTCTGAAGGCCTATTTAATCTGTTTCAAATCAAAATCATGTTGCATATCTAATTTTGCCAAATAGATACGAAATATTCGACTGAGTGTTGACCACTGATTCTACCACATGCACGGCGAAATGCACATGAACTTTGAAATTAATTTCATCTACTGGCACCGCTTAATCACTGAAACATGAATTGAGTAAATTCATACTGAATTTCTAAGTATTTACCTAATTACATATTTGTGTAGCACCAAAGGATTTGGAGCAAAACATGAGGATTATCATACTGATACCCTTATAAAAATTGTATTGCAGCATATACGAGATAATTATAGGCAGGTCATCGAATTTTTTTTAATTTAAATTAAATTTTTACAATAGATTTAATTTTAGTTTCTAATTTGTATATTTTTAGTTTGGTTTCCATATTGTACATTTTTAGTCTGTTATTTAAATTTAAATATTAAAATTTCACCTAGTGAATGTGGTTTACCTAATTTGAAATATACATTTCAAATTAGGTAAACCACAAAGTTGTGTAAATAAAGATATGAAAGCTACACAAAAGAACTTATCTGGCGCCATATTTCCTGCCCCTCTGGCTCTAAGTTGCTGAAATCAGCGCTTTTAATGATAGGACAGTCCAGTAGGTTAACAAAATAATATTATTGTCAGTTCAGCTTCATAAAAAAAGTTTGTATAGTGCGTTTGTTTCAAGATCTCATTCATAAAATGTGTTATTCAAAATTTCCACATAATAAAAGACTGGATTCAGTCTTTGCAACAATCACTCTCTTTTTCCATGAGTTCTTTTTTGGATGCAGTGTCCAAAGCGATTGCAATGACATACTGCAATTTAAGTTATTAATATCACGAGGTAGGTAGCTTTTATTGCCAATACCATTTTAACGTTCAGCTAATTTAATCAAGCAAATTAAAGAGAGTACACCTACACCAATATTTATCGGAAGTATAAACTTTTTACACGTGTCTAATATCTAACGTCTAATACTTTAATCCATTTAAACTCAAACCTGTTTCATATATATTATCGAATCATGTCTTGATATAGTTTACGCGGAGAATTCGATAAGCATACTCGTATAATATACCTAATACATAGTTTAATGAACAAAATTATCCAAAGATTTGAAATATTGTTTGTTTATTTGTATGTATTCCAGTCAGCAGGGGGATTTTTAGAATTTTTTAATTGCTTTTTTTAAAGTATTTAATGTTGTGTAAGTTTGTAACTGATATAAACACTAGAGTAGTTCTATGGTCCTTGTCCATTTTAAAATAATATGTATGTCTTGTGTTTATATTGTTGATGTGCATTTAATAAAAAATAAATAAAGATAGGTACGATTGGATATATTTGAATTTTCAAAGTCGCATCAATCGTCTGTAAATTTTACCTTTCTATTATTCGGTGACTCTTTTTACTTTGTGAAATCTAAGAAACGTCCTGTGGTAAGTACCTATTTGGTAAACACATGTATGATGGACATGAATAATAGAAATTGATTAAAACAAACTTATACTATTGGTACTGGCATATGCTATAGAATATTTCATAGACACAAGGTATAATCTATTTACAATCAGTGAATTTGAAAGCACATATGTAGGTCGTTAGTATTAAGTAGCGGCTGTGATCATATAGTGATCATTAAAGTTTGTTTTGGTTTTATTATGGCTGGCCAAATATCTTTCATCGCGTGGGCGTTATACATAAAAGTTTTGTACATACACACACGCACAACACCCAACTTATTAACACAAGGTGTATGCTAAAGAGGCGCCATATCTTGCCACTGAGTCAGTCACGCGATATTATTTATTCTCACTTCGTGGGTATGTCTACGTGGAAGACTTTCTTTACTTCATTGGAATCAAAATATTTGGAGTAAAATATTTTGTCTTGTTGTCTATTAATGTCTTATTAACTATAAAATCAATTGTTAATTGCGAAAAAGGACTATCTAAAGCGCATTCAATAAACTTTCGCTAAGCAACAAAAGGAACGAGGAGCGAATATATAGGATATACAGATATAATATAAGGATGAAATAGAATATATAGGATATACGCATAGCCTTTATTCTTGGCGTTTTGTTTGATATATAGAAATTTTTCTATTACATATGGGCTCTTGTCGTAGAAATTCCTTTTTTGCCTGCTACTATACAGTTTAAAGGAATTACTACGACGGTTAAGTATATAATTTATGATTCGTTTATTTATTTGAGTCTATTTATTTATTTAAAAATATTATTGCACAAAATTCCAAAAAAAAAATATGCACAAATGGCAGACTTAATGCCTATTTACAATTGTAAATAGGCATTAAGTCCGCGTAATTTTTATATATGAATCGAATTTTTAGGATATTTCAGCCGCTTTGACGGTCAGGCACAGCTTTTTGAAAAGTAAAAATTAACTACCAAGTCGATTAAATTCTGGGTCGGATGAAACTGAATGAAACTACGGAATTGAGATGGTTAAATATTTTTAAATATATTTCGTGGCAAGTAATTGTTCATAAGGGTTGTAGTGATTTGATGAATTTAATACAGACGAAAAATGTTTTTTCTCCCGACTCTACATTTTACTCTAAAGTCATTAAAAATATAAGATTATAATGGCTCTAACGCTTTGAAATGAAGAAATAACGTGGGAAGTATTCAAGAGGCAAGTCTGAAAGCACTTTTACCATAACTTAGGTTATTAAATCTGTACGAAAGGCACTTCACCGAAATTGGGTTGATGTGGCAAGGTTTTGAATATGATATAAGGCGATGAAGTTGCGCTAACAAAATGAGACCTTGTATCTACAAACAACTTGGTAAAGGTTACTTGGTTAGGTTAGGGGCCTAGCAGGATTTTCGAACACAGTTCTTACAAAGCATTGCCCTGAGTAAGTACGGGTAAATATGTAAGATTGGGATACAAGACATAAATAAATATCAATTTATTTTGATGATTTGCCTGTGTTTTGTTAGACGAATATAGAGGAGCGTAGCTACCAGATGTCCATAATAAGTTATTGCCTGCTACGCATATGTACATACCTAATGAGGCATTATATTCCATTTTAGAAAATAAAATCTTATCCCAGAATTAAAGTATCTGATATTTTCGTCATATTTGAGAAATCACTAGATTCCTATCACAGATTAGGTAATAAAAAATATTCTAATTTGTTTAATTAGAAAAACCAATAGTCCATACAGTTATATCAATTAGTAATAAGTACCTATTATATGTATATATAATGAATTTTTTACAAATATATAAAAAAAAAATGTTCGTTATGACAACTTCGCAAAATGACTGTTCCTGGAAAAGTCAACTTCTTAAAATGTCAACTTCTCAAAAGACAACTTTTTATAGTGTCAACTTCTCAATATGTCAGAGTACAAATGATTTCTATATGCTAATAACCAAAATTAGTAAATATATTTAATATATTATTATATATAAACACCAAATATATACATATATAGTATAAACACCAAAAAATTACATTACTAATGTAATAAATATATTGACTAATTCTTGTGGAAAGTTCTGATTCTAACTATGTCAGCTAAGTATATCAGTATAATATAACAATTAAAAGGCAAATTGAAACGTTAGAATAAAACTTCATAAATATGTACAATAAGTAACAATAAATTTGTAGTTACTCGTAGTATAAAAAGTAAATCAAATAGTTTCGTTACCCGTATATATATTTTTATCACACTAAGTTATGCCCGCAACGTCATCCGCGTGTAACTACCATGGATCAAGATATATATATTAAGGTAGACTTTCTACATTCCGTCCAGTAGTTTTTGCGTGATGCTCCTACATATACATGAAGACATACATATGAAGAGATAACATTTCTATACAAATCATTTTGGATTATATAAAAATATTATCTACTTTTTAAAATACAGATATATGTATAGAGTTTAACTATTAGAAAATACATAAGTAATTAACGGGCTGTCGTAGCCATTATGACATTTAAATTATACTATATATTAAGTACACTGATATGACACAAATAATAAATAATGCAAACATAATAAAATAATCATTTTCTATAATACCAAGCCGTGTCTGCAAATGACATAATTGTGTGACGCATTCAGTATTCATTTAGGGTGATAAGTAATTATACAACCACTTGCGTCAATGTACGAGTAGTTTATGCTGTATTATAATACGCCGTATAAAATACTTAAACGGGCCATAAAAGCGAAATAAGGAAATGAATTATTTAATTAGTAACAAAAGATTTTAATTATTTTTTAGGGTATATACTATGAGCTCAACGGAAAGCAGTTAAAGCTGTAAATGTCAAACGTATTCGTAGATAGTTGAAATTTCCATGAAAGTTTCTGCCATAGATAGCAATGTAAGATTTTAACCTAAATATCATGAAATAAATTTCTGATACTTCACGTAAGGCAAAAATAATTGAAACACAACGAATAATTTATATTGTACCAATACTATACAGATAAACTATTATAAATTTAAATTTATAGTGTACCTATGTATGTGACTATAACTTATAACTAGGAGTATTGTAATTACAATATGTCTTACCAAGCAGACTAATAAAAAAATGTACTTATAAAAATCCTCACATTTTTTTAAATAATTAAGCGAGCGAAGCCAGCTTAAACAATTGCACAACGAGTATATATATGTACTTTTAAAAATCTATTACATCTACAGGTTTACAGTTAAACAAATATCCCCATAATAATTTTTATCTGAGTTTGAGATATTAAATAAACAATCTTTATTTTGTTCGTTGTAAATTAAATAAATGATTAGTTGTGTTAAAAATATATCACTGTTGAGAGAGACCAGATCGTGAGGCCTTATAAAGTTTAGATATTACATAATCACATGCTCATTCCAAACAATGATGTAAGCCAAACGGATCTGTTTCCGTTGCAGAAATTTCTAGAGAATTCCAGCTTTGTTACCTACAGTTTGTTGCTTGAAATTGTGTGCTAGGCATTGTACGAAAGTCCGACCTTCAACGGTTTCTGCATTTACTAGCAGAGCTATTTAAATCTCAAGGTACCCGTTGTTTACAGAACATATAGAATACGATGTTTATAAATATTTAATTTCATATATGAGCCGGCAATAAACTGTGCTATTATTGTTTTATGATTTTCATTTCTGGTGTTCTGGCGAATATAATTGCGAATAAAATTATGAAACATGTTAATTTTTCTAAGTTCAAACTTTTTTTGGACATGAATGTATGTATATAGGTATATACCAAACATCGGCCATTCATGTTCTTGCGAAAATATTTAAATAACAATATTTTTGTTTCAATTTTTAACCTACTAATAGCGTGTAATGGTTGAATTAAAGATTTGTGTAATACATATATACATATGTTTGTAGCAGTAGGTCCTCGGGTAAACAGTAATTCTCTGTGGACCCACGGGTAGGTGATATTTTTGGCGGTCGCCGTTGGTTTGAACAAAAATCCTTAAGACATATTCATTGAAAAGATAACAAAGTCATAACGAAACTACATATACGAGTAAACAAGTAATTACTGAGATGACGTCCCTCAACCGTAAATAGGTTAGTTAAAATAACTACCCGTTGTTCAGGTTTATGACGATGACTTAATACTGTTAGATTTAGTTTAATGGGTACAATATAGATAGGTATTTAGTTCTTCCAGGGTCGTCTAGAATAGAAAGAAAACTGTAGACTGTGCCAGTTGATTCTAAATTGTAATAGTTAACGAAATGGGCTTCAAGCAGAGGGTCCATTTCACCAAGAAAAGCCACCATTAGGGAAAGCGTTAGTTTTTAAAACAAATAATTCTTGGAACCAAGAATTATTTGTTTTAAAAACTAACGCTCATCATAATCACATCAACTTCGTAAATAAAAGGGAAATAAAAACAAATGTCATTGTTTACGTTATGCTAGCATTTATCGATTTATCACAATCTATGTATCGGTATTTCTTAAATATACATATGTAACTGTATGTTAAGTATTGCATGAATATTATTAAAATAGTATCGTAGTGAAATGAGCCTGCTGCATGCTTTTCAGCCTGCAGCATGAATGGGCCGGCTCGTCCGGGGCAGTACCACACTCCCACAGAAGACCGACGCCTGAATGGCGGCTATTAGTCGCTATGCTCCATCCAGTGAGTGGGAGAGCCGGAGGCCCAACTTCCCCAAATGGGGAGGGCGGGGGTTTTTATAGGCAAAACAGCAACGTTTCTGTGACCCCGTGGGTGTTGCAGTTGTCTATGGGCGGTGGTGACCATTTAACATCACGTGATCCGCCTGCTCGTTTGCCTCCCTCTTACATAAAAAAATGTTATTTGCTTTTTGAGGTTTTGCTGAAAAACTAAATAATTCTTATTTTAAAATTGTACGTGTATGAAGTTTGACAGAAAAAAATATAAAAACTGTGAATAACGGTATATAAAAACTAATTTGTATTAATTTATGGAAAATTTACAAATATTGTAGCCAGGTCTAGTCAATTTAAAAAAGAAATGCCGAGGAAGGTCCTGCAATCTCTGGATATGATTAAGTTAGTGGCTACACACTGGAAATATACTTACCTTACAACGCCGCAGTGGCCGATATCGGATGGAGAAATTCACTTGTCATTTCTTTTCTTTCAGGACATTTCTACGGTGTAGAAGTACATCGTCATGCCACCTAAGTAAGATATATTTTGTAATATGTATGTAATACGCATTGTATTTCGTGGCAATGTCAAATCACGTTCCCATTTTATTGGCAACTAAAAGTCTTTGTTTCGCCGTTATCGTGTAATTACGCTTATTATGTAAGGCTTTTGCTTCATGTTACCTTCAAGCCAGAACATTGTACGTCGTTATAATCCCTAATTGAGTCCATCAAAATTGGATCAGGCCATTATTCACGATACGATGCTCAAATATTGCCGCAGGTGGGTGTCACATATAGGCATAGTAACTACTATTATTATATTTCCTTGTTGCTTTTGTTTAAGTCGCTTTTTTTATTAGATCGTTGTATATTTTAAGGATTTTAGTCAGAATTTGCCGCATATCTTAATATTATTTAATTGATTTAATGTTTATCAATCCTAGTTATTTAATAAAGTATCAATTAAATCAAGTATCATATATCAAGTAATCATAATATTAAAAACTGCAACTGAAATCTTAATCTTGAAATTAATACCTCTTTGAGTTCATTATATTATACTATACGTATTTTGATTGTGAAGTTTTCAATAATAGTATTTTTTTTTAATGATATTATTGTATAAACTTATTACCTTATACCCGAGAGATGATCCGCGCATAACTCTCGTTAGTATACAATATTAAGATTTTAAGTTCTATCTTCTACAGTACAACTGCGAAAACCGAATCAAATTATATAGTACTAGTCGAACTGTGCCCACTTCTTCGTTCGAATACCTCACCTCTGAAGTAGCTTTCTGATTGTAAAAGAATTTTCGTTATCAAACAAACCATCAAATTTAAAAACTATAGATTTTAATAGTACATATGTGCATGATGCGCGTAAACTACTGTACAATTGTGAAAATCATATCAAATTGAATGCAATAGTTTTTGCACGATGCGCATACATACAAACTTATAAAAAAAATAGACTTAAATAAAATAAATCGATTTTTACTGGCCCAATTTTTTTTCTTTTATATCTAGTATGTGGTGCAGACTTCGGTGTAGTCCAATAATAAGTAAAGATTATTAGGTTATTTAATAGAATGGAATATTTGACAAAAATATTAAAATTGTTGAAATAATCATGCGCTCTGTATCCTGCTTGTTTATGTACAAATTTGATTCAAGTTTTATTTTTACAGTTCTGCCGATAAGTAGATTCGTTTATTTCGTGTCTGTGACCAATAAGTCTTTTTGGGACTCTTATCACTTGGAATTTGTTATTTACAATACCCGAAGGAACGGCGCGCAGAGCGTAGCAGGTACCACGGAGATTTATTGATATAATTAATCGTGACAAACATGGATGTGCTCATGAAATTAGATTATGTTATTTAGGTATAATGTTTAAAAAATACCAAACTATACTAATATTGAAAGTTTATCAAATATATACTAATACGAACGATACCTGTTAAAGTTCATACACACATACAATAATAAACTGCTGAAAAGCCATAGTGAGACATGACAAATTCTTCTTTCATAAAATTTCAGACAGTGTATTCCTGCACATAACCATAACTATTTTATAAAGCGCATTAATTGCTTCGGACCCGAAACACTCGTAAATCTTTTGTGTCACTGCTGTTAAAAGATTTAATAAATAAACTTGACTATATTTACGCCACCATTTCACGATTTTTATAGCAAAATAGTACTGGAGTAACGAGTTTAATGGGGCAAGTTTGTGGGAAGTAGTGAATGATGCCTGACAGGTGACCTGCGGCCCGTACCAGCCGGCGCACGGTGTAGGTAACCCCTTCCTGTCACTGCATACGAAAGATTCTGCTGAAACGATAATGGTAGTAGGTAGTAATTCCAGTTTCTCGTAGTACTGCACACATAATAAATTCAGAAATGTTATCTACTTACCTAAGTACCTGCATGTGAAATAACAATTTTCAAATATACCTACCCTTTTAAATTTTTGGCTCTAGCGCTAAGAGCATTTACCTATGGAGAAGGCAAATCTACGCGTTCCCCTCAGCAAAAATTCGTGGCCATGTGACCATTCACGTTATATAAAACTAGTTCGTAGACGGTCGGCGCAATTTGGGTCAAGACGTGTCGTCGATAAGAGCTCGCAAATTTTTTTGAATTGTGCTGTTTCCAAGTGTAAGAAGTGTTCTGCTACTTCAAATTTGCATAACTAAGGCATTTCCTATCACATGTAAGTATAAATTTTCCACCAACATTGTTCAATTTAAATATATTTAGTGATATATTTTTTTCTGTGTGAGTTTGCAATAACAGGAAAGTGTCAGTGAATTAAAGTTTGAAAATTGCAGTGTACAACTCTCCCCCCGCAGAAATTAACTGGAAAAATTGTTCGGGGTTTGATGTTTATACCGTCTCCATAGGTTAAATGCTCTAAGCTTTAGCCTGCCTGTCAAATAAAATGTACTCAAATGGTTCCGTTTTATTCCAGATTTCCTGACCATATCCCGGTTCCAAAATCGCATTAGCTCCGTGTCGTAATGGCATTACATTATCAACTGATTTGCATTAATATGCATGGGCAATGTGAGTTCAATTAGAAATTGACAATCGGATCGTATTTACTTATGATTTGATTACACACAGATTTTGTAACTTGTGAAACTAATTTAAACTTACAATATTTACCGACTGCAGATGCTAATGACTGACTAAAAAGGGGGAAACAAGCATTGTAGATATTTTAAATAATTGCAGGCGGGACAAAACAATCTACGAGACATCGTTGTATCTACCAATTTGTCCCGCCTTAAATTTTAGACTTTTAAGTATGAAAAGTGTAATATAAACAGTAAGATATGTTTATATTTAGAATCACTACGAAAACCTTTCATTTTGATACCCCACTTGATGGGTTTTGAGGGGAAATTGATTTTTTTCCTCACTTTATGACGTCATAAATTCGCCATTTTGAATTTTTAATATTTTTTATGTACCCAGCGTCACACACACTGTCATGACATAGGGAATATACATGCATACGCCCGAAAAACATAACCCTCCTTCTGCCGCAGTCAGGTAAAAATATACATCATACAGTTAAATATCAAAATATTTAGAGAACATTTCCGTGAAAGTCGTGAAATATATTTGAAAGCTGACTTTTATGTAACAGATTTGAACCAGGAATTGCTTCGTCTCTGCTCGGTTCGTATTTATAATACCTTTCCTATAGAATCCATGGCGACGCCTGCGACTTCCGCATTTACTGGATTTTTAAAAGATGAAAGATACGTGGATATAACGCTAATGAGATACTTAGTTTACATACTTAGTTTTATGTGTCAATGATTGTTTGTTGTGTCTAATTAACTCTTAATTCTTTTTGAATTACTCAGTTCGATATCAAAGAGTATAGAAATAACAAATATTATAGAGGGCTTTTATTAAACTTTTTCTTGTAAAACTTTTTTATAGTAGGTACATAAAATTAGGTTCTTTTTTGTTGATCGAAGATGATCACAATTCTTTTATTGACTTTATTTCTATGTGACACACCTATTGAATTACCTACTTCTGAATGAATATTTCCACTTATGATTTAGAGAATTTAAAATAAATGATTAAATCACTGTAACAGAATTCATTTTTTAACTATTTTGCATAATAATTATTTTTAAAACTTTTACTTGTCGTGTAGGTGTAGGTCAAATCTTGCATGTCTTTAAGCCACTTCTCAGTGCCAGATTAAGCAGATGAAGTTTGTAACATATCTTTATTTTGGATGGCAACGCATTTATAAATACAAAATGACCGCCACAATAGCTTGTTTAAATAGTTATTTTTTAATTAATTATATTTTATATTATGGTCACATGAATAGTCTGTAGTAATATTTGATATTAGGTTACATATTTACATTTTGTCTGCTACTTGCTAAAAATTCGTAGACGATTAGATATTCGAAATAATCCAGAGAGATTCAGAAGGAGCGAGCTAGTTCACTCACAAGTTTGAAACTAATTTCCTGCGGCACAAAGCAATCGTCAGGATCGATGTGTGCTCTCTGATAGACACGACCCGGCACGTCCCTCTTTGATTGATTTCCACTATCTGTGATGGAAACTTTTTTTAATCCCCCGCTGTCCAATCCGAGTATTTGTTCAAAGCAAACGGTGACATACTCGCATAGTTTACTATTGTGAATCGGGCCCTTGCGAGAGAATTTGCTAGGTTTAGAAGAGAATAGTTTATTTGAATAAAATAGGGAACATATATATATATATATATAT
>JADGIL010014408.1:0-10107 GCA_020352625.1 Cactoblastis cactorum
TTTAAAAAAAAATATCCCGTCGTGTTTTATTCGATTTGACACTGATAGCATAAACCATAAACAATTCTTTATTTTTAACGAAAAAACAATTCGCCACGTCGTTATCGACAAATTTGTTACATTGGTTAAGAAATCGTTTTCGTCATCGCCGAAGCGATAGTAAACTTCGTTATCGTTTCGCCAGTAAGCGATGTTACTTTGTCTAGAGGCCCTGGTTTTAGGACGACTCACCTAAAATGTCGAAACAAAAATTGATTACGTAATATTACGTTATATGTATATAAAAGTTACTCCACACATATGTAATTATGTGTGGAGTCATAAAAAAATAAATAAAAATACAATTTATTTATTTCGCCGAGCTCCTCAGTATCCGATATGGTCTAGTGGCTAGGATACCTGGCTCTCGCCCAGAAGGCTCGGGTTCGATTCCCGGTATCGGAATTGTTTTTTCTATAAAATTTATATTTCTTAGTAATAAATTAAAAAGTATGTAAGTATCCCTAAATTCTAAACTTGTATATGAACGTAATGATACTTTACATTTTATTTGCCATCATCTATTTTTACATATATGTATATGTATTTCAATAATATTTTAAATACAACAATAATACTGAAAAAATACAACACAAATCATTATCCGATCGCATTCTTAGGTGCATCCTCAGCAATGATAGGTCGCTTTCTTAGATTTTTTTTATGTAAGAGGGAGGCAAATGATCAGGCAGTTTACGTGATGTTAAGTGATCACCGCCGCCCATACATAAATTCAACACCCGCGGGGTCACAGAAGCGTTGCCGGCCTTTATAAAAGGGGACGGTGGGCCTCCGGCTCTCCCACTCACCGGACGGAGCATGATATTTTAATGTTCTTATCCTACTTATTTAATTTTTATATATACGAGTATGTATGGAATTCCTGACCGTAAATAACAAAATCCTACCTTTCCGAAGTAAATAAGTAATAAAAAATATGAATTGTTATCAATAAAAAAACAATCAATAAAATACATGTCGACAGTGATAAATAACCTATAAATATTAATTAACTTTTAATAGCTTTTATAATATAAAACCCACCAACCAAAATATAAGATAATATTTTCATAGATACGATCGGGAAGTCTACAGTTTGGATATAAAGTACTACAAAATGGCGTTTTTATTAGTTTACGAGACAAATTAACGACTAATTTCGATTTACATCAGTCGTAAAGCTATTTATATTCTGTGCGGGGCAACAATGCTTTATATCGTACGTGATCTGACACCGATAAGATTTTGGGGTTCCTTAACTGAATAAAATATCTCGATGTAAAATGAAAATACATTAATAAAATGCAACTTAACTATAGCAGATCATTTTTGTTCCGAAAATTATTTCTCACAAATAAAAACCGTCCAAGTGCGAGTCGGACTCGCGCACGAAGGATTCCTTACCATTTTCTAAGAAAAATTACAAAAAAATCACGTTTGTTTATGGGAGACCCCCTTAAATATTTATTTGATTATTAATGTTTAAAATTAATCTATAAATACATATTCTATGAATATTTCAGGCGTCTACTTATTGCCGTATCAATATAGAGCAAAATTAAACCCTTAATTTTTTATTTTATTTTTAATATTACTATATAAATACAAATTATGTAGAAAATTCAAGCGTCTATCTGTTATCGTTATCAATATCGAGCAAAAAAAAAAGGTTTGTTGTATGAGAGCCCCCTTAAATATTTATTTTATTTTTAGTATTTATTGTTGAAGCGGCAAAATAAATACTTATCATCTGTGAAAATTTTATCTCTATCTATCACGGTTCATAAGATACAGACAGACAGTGACAGACAGACAGTACTAGGGTTCCCTTCCGGTACGGAACCCTAAAAATGGGTATATTACCCAAGTGTAAGTTATCTTTTACTTTTATATCCGCATTTATTTTGTTTCCGTATTTATTCTGCCCTTTTTATGTACTAATATTTTGCTACTTATCTTGACCAAATAAAAGACGTTCTTAGAAAAGGGCAGGTCAGGAATACCCGTAACCGACGAGCGTGTATAAAAAGATTGATGAATGTGGAGGAAGCGAAGGAAATATGTCAGGACTGTAAATGGAAGAATTTTTTTTAGTCTCTGCCATGGCAAAAAAGGCATGATCATATGTATGTATGTATGTAATATTTTTTAACACTCAGAGAATCTCCTTTCTCAGCGTTAAAATACAAGTAAATTAAAAAATAATAATAATTATCCTCTTTGCTAATTAAAGATTATTTTACATAACGGAACCATAGGAATTTATACAAAGATCTGATATTTTGATTATTGTAAAGGCTTCTTCGTAAAACGTCGATAATAGTTTTAATAATAGTTTCGTTATCTTTGACCTTTTTTTGAACGAAAATTAAATTGGAGAAAAATTTGTGAAAGCAATGTATCTTACATTTTATGGTAAGAACCGTTTATTAGGTAAGAACCTTTCAAACCATTGTAAGAACCTTTCATTAGGAGCCAGTGCAGTTTTCACATACTTAATCCGCTAGACCCTTTAAAAAATATTTGTCGGTCTGTACTTAGATTAGTTTGGAAATTTTTTAATCTTATCCCTTCCATTTTACACAGTCCTTAGCATATATAATCATCAGACAATTGGCACGTGTTCATTACAAACTCTTCATCGCATCGTCTTACCAGCACATAAAAAATATATGAGTATAACTGACAAAATGACAGGCGAACAACCTTTTGAAGCTTTCGATTATACGTGTGAGGTCGTAGCTGGCTTTGACAGTTTAAAACTTAACAAGCAAAAAGTGATGTAAGCACAAGAGCTTGGCAATTTCACTTTTCTAAAACGGATTTTTGCCTCTGATGTCAGTTATCCGGCAGTTTTTCAAAACGTCTGATCAAATGTGGTATGGAGCCACTACTTGTAGTGGTGTGGAGCCTGCTGCTTGCTTTGTTAGCATGCAGCATGATGGGCCGGCTCGTCCGGGGAAGTACCACACTCCCACAGAAGACCGACGCCTGAATGACAGCTATGCCGCCATGCTCCGTCCGGTGAGTGGGAGAGCCGGAGGCCCAACTTCTCTCCATTTGGAGAGGGCGGAGGTAGTCTATAGGCGGCGGTGATCACTTAACATCTCGTGACCCGCCTGCTCGTTTGCCTCCCTCTGACATAAAAAAGAAATAATAATAAGCAGCCTAAATTTATGTGCGGTTTAGTAAATTACGCTTTAATTTTGTTTGTTTCTTTTTTATTTTTGATAACGAATGTTAAATCATACTTCGTCGTATGAATGCCGCAAATATTAAAACATTTAAACCAAAACTTAAGGAATAAACAGAATTACTGCAGATTAATACCACAGACAATGTTATTGCTATGCATGTCTCGCCGAGGCTTTATACAATAGTGTTACACGCTGTGATGCAAACTACAAGATTCCATATCAATCTCGATTCTTGACAAACAATTACATATTACTAGTTCTTAAATTGACAACATTGACTTTATCGCTCATTTGCTAGATACAGATGTATCGCGTCTTTTTCTCTTGCAGGGTAGACAGAGCTAAGAACTGTGAGATTCGAAGGCGTAACTGAATGGTGGGCTGTAAGAATGTTATGAAATGGCTGTTATATCATACTCCAAATGTATAAAAATTAGCGAGATTTTAGGAGAAGGCTACTATACAACTTATAAAGTTATAAAAGGTTATAAACTTAAGAAATCCTCCATTGTAGAGGAACCTTTTCACACTGAAGATGCTGATCAGTTTTTTATTTGATTTGACGAGATAAAAACAAGAATAAAGTTACATCATTATATACCTAATAATTCAAAAATTGTATACACTGAGCACTGACGAGAGTAGTATTGTTTGTTATCTTGGCAATAATTTACGCGGCCACCATGAAAATTACGGCTTTGTTCTTAGAAATTAGCACAAATTACTCGATTGTTTCCGAAGAACCATGATGTTCGATGAGGTAAAACGTAGATTTTTCTAAGCTAATCGGAATAGGAATATAATTTGCAGAATCTTAAATTTAATCTTTGAGGATACAGACTAATTCATACATTATTAATTTATATTACTAATCATTATAACCAGTATTTTCCTTGTCATAACTTAAAAACAAAAAAAAAAACAACCGCAACCACCGTTCAGTCATAAATCCCTGACCCAATTAAAGACACCTCATTATTGACTCCAAAATATAAATTGATCCTCACTACGGTAAACTCAATAACAATTTTGCCAAAATGGCTTCATTGACGCCCGTCAATTTATGGCGACACTCATGTTTAAAGATTGTCTCCAAAATGAAGCCTCTGACGACTTTGGTCACCGGCTTTCCAATTTATGGGACTACTATCACGAAACACAGACAGCATTAAAAATATTAAAAAATTCGGTATTGGAAGATGCACTTTTGGGTCAGATTTTACACAGATATAGCACGACGTTTTTATCTCTTATGGGGTAAATAGTGCTAAGGTTCGTGAGGCTCAAAGCAGAATGGTAAATTTTACATTACAAATTTACTAGAACTTTTTTGTTCGCAATAAAACTTGTGTCCTTAACACATCTTCTGACAGATATGATCTTTATAGACATTTAGTTGAACAAGTTCATCAATAAGTTTCTTAAACAAAATCACAACCCTTCTTCGATTTATATGATCATGTAAGTGTTTGTATGATCCGTCAAGCTCTTTACTTTCTACAATCAATCATATGAAAAGGAAAATAACACTGCCCTTCATCCGAACGCAAGATAAAATAAAATAAAACTGACAAAAATACATAAATCATTTCTCGTGTTGAACGCAAAAGCCATACAAGTAGAGATTCCAGTGGATTCCACCATTCCATCGAGTACGGTGCTTGATTGAGCGGTTGGCAACAAAAGGGCCATTTATTCGATTCATACGAGTAAACACCGAATGACATTGTTATCGGTAGTCGATTTGGCTTTGATGTGGGACGGTTATGGCATTGTAAAATGTTGAAACGTTTTTATTCCTGTACCTTTGTTTTCCTCTGTCGAGCGAACTGCTGAAATAAGGTTGTCAATCTGTCATCACATAATAAACTATTGTAATGGCTAACATTAGGCATAATTATGCATAATTATACAAATAGATGTAGAAAGACATTAGACACAGACTACAATTAAACTTATATATATTTAACGATCGAGAAATATACAAATATGAGTATCAAGCTCAATTTAAAAATGATATCAAAGTTTTAGTGGTTGCCTTAGTATTTCAAAATAGTAACGAAAGGTATCAGATATTCATAAAACCCTTAGGTTACTTATGCAATGCTCCTCTAAGAAATGGTTATTATAATCTGATTGTTTCAAGTCTTAGAATAATGTTTTTGTCTATAGGGTTGTCAGTCGTGTGGAACTTGCTATATTTACAAATAAAACCTCGAACGCCAAGCTAATAGATAGCAAATAAAGAGAAAAGGCTGACTCTAGTATTGCAGTTGTCCATAGGCTACGGTGACCGCTTACCATCAGACTGGTCGAAAGTCTATTTGCCAACTCAGTAGCATAAAAAAGCCATGTTGCTGGAAGTGTTGTAATTATTCATTTACACTTGCAAAGAGCCAAGTTCATGACCAGGCAACCCTGGCCGATTGGCTCGCAAGCGGTCGCGAATGGCCCGTAAATCGGCGCAGCCGCTCAGAATAGTTTATTTGATCGCGGACGCAGGTTCGATGCCCGCGCGGGGTGGTCTGCCCCCGCTGGTATTGTTCCATTAGAGGCCATTTCCACAGATCTGTATCAATAGGAATGTTCCTACGAAAATGGACATAGAACTAAAGTCAATGCTAATTGAAGCTGGGATTTAGCGAATACAACACTCACGTGAGGAGGAAGGTATATCTTTTCACGAAATGCTATAATTTAAATAATAATGAAGTAATATATACAACAGACTTTAAAAAAGTCAAGGTTTGTTGAGTATAGAGGTAATGACACTGAGTAAACTACAGAAGATATAGGGTAGTTTGACATTTACAATATTATGCACTGCATCTTCATATAAATAATTTACTAACATCGAGGTCAAAGAGGCATAGGACAATATTTTTGCTGACCATACCCAATCTAATGAAATAATTGAAAGTGAAAACAGAACGCACGGTCGCTACGCAGATTCTGCGCATGCGCTGGGCCGCTTTTATACTTTTACGAACGCAGTCACCGGCCCACTTCAAAATATGTCAACAAGTGTAGTGGTTTTTGAACGTATTGCTTTATATGATTTGATAAAAGAGCAAAGACATTTTGACAAATAGACTTTACAATAGAAGCATTTTTTTTTCGACAGCAAGATATAGCCTTTTATAATTTTTTACATCTAAATTATATTAAAATTGCTCTTTTAAAGCCTAAATAAAAAATTAAATAAATAAATAAATCGCATAGATTGAGTTCGCTCTAGCCAAAACTCGAGACTTTCATATATGTATAGAAAAAATCAGGAAAAGATCATTATCCATCTTGACTTGATCAAGGATCGAACCCGGAAACTCCTGAGTAGCGGACATACATATGTATTTGATATTCATTTCATCTTGCTATTCCCAACGCTTGCCGAAGATTGCTCCTGTACATGTAGGCACAAGATCATTTATTTCGTCTTGAAATATATGTACTTATGTCAACTACAATCTATACAGGGTAACATTCATAATTTTTGGTATATTGTATATGATCTAGAGCAGCCTTTCCCAAAGTGGGCGATAAAGTCTTCTTGTAGGCCTAAAGGTAAGAGACCCAGAAAAAAAATAGAGGCGTTGTGTAGAATAGTGGTTTTTAAGCAGGTGAAAACCACTGATCTAGAGAATTGTTGGTCTGTGGTAGCAAGTTGCGTGTTACGATAAAGTAAATATTTTCCTCGTCACTGCCTACAGTCATCATCGATGTTTCACGAGTCCGATACATTCAAACATACTAAAATAAATGAATTTAAACATGTTTCCACTAATGTACTGAACATTCCACTGCATTTATTTATATTTATTTTTAAGTGGCATTTAGTTTTAATGAGAGTAATTAAAGCATTTTGTAGGAATTCAGGTCAAAAAACAGTATTTAAATTAAGTATCAGTGTGTACATACCAATACGTTTTCTTAGTGTCAGTAAAATATGCAAGTAATAGCATTGAAACGAAATCTCGATCGTCCCATTTAAATCAATATCTCTTTAATCAAATTAAATTTAATATTGATTTTTATTTTTGTATGAGTTACTTAAAATAGATACAGTATTACGTCTTTATCCCTTACGCGGTCGACAGAGTCAAGAGCCGCGAGATTTTAAGGACACGCTTAGCAAAAAGTTGGCATAGATATTCAGAAATAGTGACAGGTTGCTACCTCATCACCTAAGAGAATTACTGTTTCAAGCCCTTTCCCTTGATTGACTTTTGCAATCTGCGCTGGATTGGAGCAGCCGGCACATTCTACGTTTTTCTTTCGCTTCCAGACCAGCGTGACAAAACGTGATGGGGCGAAAAAATTTACAAGGACTTACTACTTACTATAAACACAGCAAAATTTTTATTTATGAGTTCACGTCATATGTGTGTCTATACACAACTAAATAGGTACGTTAATAGGATATTTATGTGTTAAGTAAGATAAGAATATTTACTTTATTGTTTAAATAAGCAATTTACGTCACGCACATGGTATTATCATACAGTTGGCGTCTACAGATATTAGTATTACACGTTAGTCTAGTTACGCAACTATGTTGGTCACTTTATATACATATGTATATGAGAATGAATCAGTATTTCCCTTGGTCATCGCATCACGCGTGAACGGATGGAACGATTTCGCGAATTATTTTCTTTTTGTGTCAATTATTGTTAGGAATTCAAATTTTGGAAATCTGGTGGAACGATCGACGTACTGTAAACAACTAGACTCAGAATCCCGCTGAAAAAGTGTCCTCGGCAAAGCACTGCTCATCGCGTAAATTAGCAGTCTTCAACTAGTCTCATTAGTTTGACATGGTCTCAACTTGCACACATTAATGTCCCAAAAACGTATAGCTTCGACCACAAATCCTTGAAATTGATCTAACCACATCTTGAATATTCTAGGTCTAAATAAAAACAGACGGACAAAAATGAACCTTAAAGCCACTGACAAATTAACAAATGTCAGACTAACTGTAAATCAAACGAGACTTTGTATTGATTAAAACACGTGACTATAAATCGAAATGTCAACAAGTATCGAATTTCATTTCACTATGATTAATCGGATTTGCATGAAATCTCTCTAGATATATATAATATACTATACATAGTTTACAAACCCATGTTCACATTGGGATGTATTTTGGGCGAATTGATAAATAATAAAAAAATTACTTTGAGTTGGTGTTTTAGTTAAAAACTTACAACAATGAAGAAGTAGTAGAAGAATGTGGAAGAATGTAGTCACTGTCTACCCCTATGGGAAAAAGGCGTGATCATAATATGTATGTTACAACTCTTTACTGAAACTAAAAAGTAGTTACGTATATATTGTAAGTCAATTTTATTTAATCTAAGCCAGAGATTCTTCGAATTAAGCCTTTTACATTTTGATTCCAACTATTGGTTTAATAAGCCCTTAACAAACACTTATGTAACAAGACCTTTGGTATTCCTTGAGACTGGGCTCTGTTTATCCGTAAAGTAGATAGACATGATACTAAGATTTTTACCAAAAAACAATTGCCAACCTTCGACTTCACCCTATCAACTGAGCTAATCCGACATTATTTCAACTTATTCGTTCAGAGTAAGAGTTCTTATCCATTTTAATTAAAACTGTCTATCAGGGACCTTGCTTCTGACTTTAATAAGACGGTAATCACTGAGAATGCAAAGCTGCTATGCAATTATTATGATTGCAGAATGGGATTATTATTTCTGGTTTGTTTATGTCGAGATTTAGCCAACAGACTGAAAATATTATTATCATTTGGTTTCAAAAGCCTGTCATAATATTTTAGCCAAAGTGTAAAAATTGACCCCTATTAATAAAACTAAGCTGTACGTTCGTCACTTGGTTGTATCTTATGAACCGTGATAGCTAAACAGTTGAAATATTAACAGAAGATGTATTTCAATTGCTGCTAAGAAGAAACACACAACTTCACAATACAGGAGTGCACAAGGAACAGCCGCGTCGCGACGTTCCTAGTACTCGCCCTGAAGATGGCCTTCTGAATAGGCTGAAACGGTCGTCGGCGTTACCGACTAAAAATTAACGTGAGTAATGCCGTTAATATATATGTAAATTAAATAAAATATGATTTTAAGCGAGGCTCTCATTACCAAGAGTGTTATTCGTCGTTTCCAATCCAACTCGCACTTGGCAGGTGTTCTTAAGATATTTACCGCGTCCTATATACAATATAATCTGACAATGAAATATATCTTAGATAAAGTCAAAAACTTCAGCAATTCATGATAATGGAGGATTTTATTTTTGATAATAAGTGTTGTTTACAATACAAAATCTACTTATTTTTGTTATCTATCGTTTATTCGGACTACTCACTATTAATTTTGATCCTTTTTTTTATGGCAGAGGGAGGCAAACGAGCAAGAGGGTCACGTGATGTTAAGTAATCACCGCCGCCCATAGACACCTGCAACTCTCGGGGGTCCCAGGAGCGTTGCCGGCGTTTAAGGGATTTATACGCTCTTTTCTTTTCCCTTGACTTCAAACGCTATCAAGTTTCGCTTCTTATTTAAAAAAAGTTATATGTCACTCTAATGTTACCCTGTAAATATCTTATGATGAAATACATGTTTGGTGACACCAAAAGAACAAACTACTTATCACCTCCAATCACCATCATCTCAATCACAAAGATACTATTTGTAGATACATTTGCTTATATTCCATCTAATCCACCAAAATAAATAAAAACAACAGTTTTTTTTATAAATTTAAAAAACTGCGACACACTATACAACAAAACATACATGTTAAACACTCCTCTTTTTAGTGTCGGGGGTTAAAAACATAGTTAAGAACACTCTCGATAAAGTCACTTTTCTAA
>JADGIL010014412.1:0-12322 GCA_020352625.1 Cactoblastis cactorum
TGAATGTTTATCTATATATGTATTTATTATAAAATATAGTACCGTTGAGTTAGTATCCCATAACACAAGTCCCGAACTTACTTTGGGGCTAAATCAATCTGTGTGAATTGTCCCTATATATTTATTTATTTATGGGATTTTTATTATTCGGTTCAAATCTCTAGATTTCGATGCCTTAACTTTTCAATAACCTTTGCAGTCTGTGCACGACGAGCGGCTCGACGCGCGAGTGGACGCCATGTTGGAACAGGGCCTCATCAGGGAACTACTGGATTTCCACGACAGGCATAACAAGCAAAGGATAAAAGATGGCAGGTATGTGTAAAAAATTATTTTCGTCTATCGCTCGTTCTCTTCTCTCTATTTTACAGAATTACGTTTTTATCCCTGACAGGGTACACAGAGCGAAATTTTCTGAGCTACGCTTTGCTTAATAATCGTCCCATGGTCACGTCTTTTTCCGTAACGGATGGATAGAGCCACGAGTGTTTAGCTGAATAGAAGGGTTATTGGTGGTGGAATGGAAATCAGATTTCGTGACAGGTTGATAGCTAATAAGAAAAATTCCTTGTTTTAACTCCATTCTATTGATTAACATTTACAATCTGCGCGGTAAGATAAGCAGGTGTCACATTATACGTTTTTTTTTTCGCTTTCAAATCAACATGGTGGATATATCACGGCTAATGATGACCTCTGTGGTGTATCGTTTAACGTGGCTGACCGCTACGCAAGAGGTCCCGGTTTCGATCCCCTGTCAGGTCATGTGGTAAATTATCTTCTTCTGATTGGCCTGGGTCTTGGATGTTTATCTATATGTGTATTTGTTATATTATATAGTATCGGTCCCTGGTTTCGAGTAGTTTAAAAGTGGGTAATATGACTTTTTACTATCTTGAGTGAATAAAATATTTGAACTGTTATATACAGTTTCGCGCGATAGTGCAGTTTTCCTTACGTGTTTCCTTATGATTTTCTTCAAAGAAAACAGTATAGAAAGCATAAAAGAACAGTATAAAAGAAAATTGGTAAACTAGACATTCTTCGGGATTCGAACTTCAGTTAATTAGGCAATTTATTCCACGAAGGAATAATGATATAATATACGTGTGCCATCTATGAAAAATGACAAAAAAATCACATTTGTTGTATGCGAGTCCCCTTAATTATTTATTTTATTTAGTATTTAGTATTTGTTGTTAAAGCGGCAACAGAAATACATGTAAATACATCATCAGTGAAAATTTTAACTGTCTAACTTTAATGGTTTATGAAATACAGCCTGATGACAGACAGACAGACAGCGAAGTCTTAATACGGAACTCTTAAACATTTTTGTAGTGAAATCGATGTAATATGTCGAAAATCTTATTAATCAGTTGTCAGTTAACTTGCTCGTAAGATCATTCATCATCATTACGTTTTTTTTTTTTCTAAAATATGTGAATTTCTTTTACAAATCACCAATCAGCTATTGCATAAATTCCTTTGCAAGTAAAAAATAAACGGGCTGTAATGAGCTTCGAAGCCCAGACGGAAAACCAATCATTCTCGTTTCGGCAACCGACGTTTTTGGCAATTTGATAAACAATGGACGATTTGTTCTCACGATTGATAAGTTAACCAGATAGCCCGATGCGGTAACGTGGGTATATATGAATCACCTCTGACGTGAACAATATTTAACATGAATTAATGTAATTAACGACGATTTAGTTGATCTAAATTCATTTTTTTTTTGTGTTGTGGAGCCACTACTTTGTAGTGGTATGGAGCTACTACTTGTAGTGGTGTGGAGCCTGCTGCTAGCTTTGTTAGCCTGCATCATAAATGGGCCGGCTCGCCCGGGGAAGTACCACACTCCCACAGAAGAACGACGCCTGAATGGCGGCTATCAGTCGCCATGCTCCGTCCGGTGAGTGGGATAGCCGGAGGCCCAACTTCTCATTCAACTCAACTCCCCATTTGGGGAGAGCGGAGGATTTTTATAGGCCGGCAACGCTTCTGTAACCCCGCAGGTGATGCAGTTGTCTATGGGCGGCGGTGATCACTTAACATCTCGTGACCCGTCTGCTCGTTTGCTTACCTCTGACATAAAAAAACAATTAGTTTATTCTGGAATGGCTTCAACTTAGTAAAGATGTATCGAAATATGTAATGGGACTGTCTTAATTGATATTTTAAACCATTCCGTCTTTTTTATTAGTACAGCTGATAACTGATAGACAATTTTTTTTTTATAATTTGTTACCTAACTGAAAATTCAAAATTGACTAAACTGAATTACATGTACTTTTTGAAATAGTTATACATATTTTGTAAAAAAATATTGGGAAATACTTCCTTCTGTATTTTTAATTGTTTGTGCAGAAAGTTAGACGGCACTTAATTCGTAAGAACAAAGCGCATTCCAGCCACCAATTATCCGTGAAATTAAACGTTTTGATCGCGCCAATCGAACCATCGACAATGGTAAATATTTTTAAAAATATCACGGCAAGAGGTCCGTGTTATTTCACACGAATACTTTTTTTTTACTTTTATTAATTTTAACTAGGATTTGATTATAATAGATAAATTCCTTCTTCTGTATGTTTTCTATTAACTATTATAATAGATTATATTGAGGATTTTTTTTTTATTTCAATCAATTTTTAGGGAAAGCAACAAAGTTTTATCTCACTTTTGTTTTCTGTTCTCAATTATAATTTTATGTTTATATATGGTAAAATTGCCCTTAAGTTGTAGAAAAGAAAGATGGCCGCCGGGCAACGTCCGCGCGAGTGGCATCTACTATCGAGTTGCGGTCGCCTATGGTTTTGTGTTACATGCGTGCCGCCTATTTTAGAACAGGCTAATTGTCTTTGGTGCTTCAGTATTTAATTACTATAATTTTTAACGAATAATTGCCATAAAATAAGCGAATTATAATTTTGTTAAACAAAATGTATATATTGTAATTTTTATTTATTGCATCCATGATACAAAAACTACAAAACAAACAAAAACCAACCTAATACAAATCCCAACCTAAGACAGCTCAGTGTGGGGAATTTTTGTATATAGGGAATTAGGATAATAAAGCCCTTTTTGTACCTAATACATAAATAGGGACAAATCAAACAGATTGTATTGAGTTAATTTGAGTTGAATTGAAAAAGAAATTGATAAACCAAAGAACCAAAAACCACAGAACCGATTTCGATGAAATATGGAATACAAGTAAGAGATAGTTAAAAACATAGGCAACTTTGAAATCAATCCCTTAAGTGTAAAGAGAATGAAAGTTGTGTAAAAAAATCTTTACCCACTCTTTTTTCTTTGCAAACGAAGTCGCGGTTAATAGCTTATGTATTTAAAAAGTAAAAATATATAATGTGTTATCTGTTTCCATTTAAAATCTCTCTAGACCAGCGCGTCTGTCAGTAGAGATAAAGATATTTTTTTTACTCTCAGCAATCCCACATCTCGGCTGCTAAGTGAGATTCTATGTTTTCAGCAAATACTTTAGAAGCGAGTATTGTTCCAGGCAAGAACTTTGAACCATAGACACGAGTATTTAATTCTAGCACTTCGGTTGGCCCATAGATTACAAACTTATGCGTTAGTATAGTATATTTATATCAAAAGCTACCGTAATTCTTGTGTGTGTTAAGTTAGTAGTTGTTATTATATTGGTGTGTTTTTAAAACATAAAAATAAAAAAAATTGGTTCGTCTATTAAGGGAAATGAAAGGATCTTTTTAATTACCTACGATATAACCTGTGATAACAGTATCTCAAATAAAAAATAATTATTTTTTATTTGAGATATTGTTATCACACGTTATACCGTATTAATAATTATTTTAAAATAATATATTTCTTTCAAAAGCTTGAATGGACAGATTTTCATAAGTACGTATATAATTTTTTTAGTTTTAACGATTTTAATTTTTATAATAATTAAGAAAAAATATAATAATAATGATTTTATTATTGCATTGACTATTAACATCCGCCTATTATACTTTTACAGTCTGTAATTGTTTAATAGAGGTTAAATAAATAAATAACATTTAATACCATTTAGACGGCGAGACATGATGATCTCTTTATATCACATAGTTCACCTGGTTTCTCGTAAATAAATCATGTAATTTTCTGAATAATCTATAATTTAATTCGGTATGTACTCTGTAAAAAATTTTTTTTTTCTATCCTAAAAATTTAATTTTAATAAAAGTATCAAGACCGCGTTATCCAGTATGTACGCACGCACGTATCACGGTAGCTAGCCGCGACCACAAAATACTTTTTTACTCTAGTGTCACCAAAAGATGTCATTCTTCTAGATGTGACACTACAAACTAAAATGTAGACTTTCCGTAGACTTTTCACAGGCGACGAGCTAGCAACCTGTCTCATTATCTAAGCGTTTCATCTCATAATGTCAATTTTTTAAACTGACAACCAGACAAAAATGTACCTTTTTTTAGAAGTCGCCTTCTTAAAATGTCAACTTCTCAAAAAGACAACTGTAGTGCATTCAGCTATGCGTGGTCGTGGAAACTCACGACTGATGCGAAAATTACTCTGAGTAACTGCAAACTGTTATATTAAGCTCTAAATTACTGTAAGCACTGTGGAACGAACTGCCTGCAGCGGTATTTCCGGACTAATACGACATCGGAACCTTCAAGAAAAGAGCTTATAAATCCCTTGAAGGCCGGCAACGCTCTTGTGACCCCCCCGGGTGTTGCTGGTGTCTATGGGCGGCGGTGATTACTTAACATCACACGACCCGCCTGTTCGTTTGCCTCCATAAAAAAGAGGATTAAGAAATATACATACATACATCCATCTATACATACATAAACTGTCGCATTTACAATATTATTATAATTATAATATTATAGTGGGATGCTTAAAATGTATGCCACATCTAGCAACTCTCTATTGTTCCTCGTAGGCTTTCCTCTCGCTATGAACCACTTTGTTCCCGTGGTAAGTTCATTAGCTGACGTCATGCTTCATAGGATACCCTTGTAACACGTTTAGGCCTTACGTCGTTGGATTAAGCTCTTCATCATCGTACGGGTCGTAATTTATAACTATGAGTGTAAACACTCTGTAAGTTCCAAATTTTGATAAACGACAAACTCTCGGACTAGATATTAATTTTTAATTTATTAACGATGGTCTGGGAAAGAAAAACTAACTGGTTAAATTCAAGTCAAGCAAGGTAAGGCTTATAACTTGAAAGGATAGACAATTGGCTAGCAACCTGTCACTTTATTTGAATCTACTCCACCTATTAGCTTACAATTTAGATGACCTTTCGTGCCTTACGATGCTTGGTTCTCTCGTACCCCGTACCGAAACGTGATGACCGAAATTACCCCGTAATGAAACGTGATACAGTATCTATAATTAACAGTATCTGTGATTATTACTTCTAAATGTGCTTCTTTCGATCTGGTGGCAATTTTCAGATTATTTTGTATGCAAACTCTGGCTTGACAATAACGAATTCAACTTAAAAATAAACCAATTAAGTATAGTAACATATGTTCTTTTAATGATTTTTAGGTAAGTTATTATTAATGTCATAAATTTTTAAAGTTTTATAAAATACTGTTTGCTCTGGAATCTCAGAAGGAAAGCGCCCCTTAAGACAAGTTTTACAACAAGTCATATTTGTATTAAATATTTGAAATGAAATATACTTTTAAGAGTATTTCCTATTTTAAGCGGCTATTATTTAAACAGTCACATAATAATAAACACGCAAACGAAAGGACGCCAAATCCAGATGGCCATGACTACGTACCGACAAAAAAGATCAGGTTACCGACTCCATAGTTTTTGTTACTCATTCAATCTAGACGATAACTCGGCATGAAAGTACTAGGTCTATAAATCTCAATAGATATCTGGCCAAATTACATTCCTACCTGGCTGCGAGCCACGCCCGTACGCACTCCGTTACATTTTTTTTGCGCGCGAATCTCATTTAATCGTGGAATGTATAATTAGATGCCCGATAAGATTTCGTATTATTAATTTATTACATCAGTAATTTTCTTTTTATCGTAAATGATTAGTTATACATGTAATTGCTATCCGGAACTCGATGACGGAATAAAAATTTAAATATTAGGTACTTTTATTTTTCTACAAAAGATTTATACATTTGTGGTTGTGGCTAGACGACCATAGACTACTTAGAGTTTTTACAACTAGAGTTTTTAAAAATCGAATACAACGTGTCTGAATGCATTTGAATTTGCTATGGTTTCTTTTTTTAGGACTGTCTAAGTAATACGAAGGTATTAATAAAATTCCAGAACAAAGAAACGCGTACAATTTTTTTATGCTTGTTAAACGCCACTTCAGCACTTGATATGAATAATTATGTCAACCGTTTACATTATTTTGTTGTAATGAGAATTTGATGATGCCTAAACTATTTTAAGAATGACGAATAAATAATAGAAAATTCTCATATTTAAAATCTTACAAAATAAATATCAAAGAAAATCCTTTGTTTGAATTTAAAATGTAACAAAGAGAAAATAATATTAGGTATTGTATTGTTTAATCTTAAAAATTCGATAATATAGTAGCTCATAATCTTAATCCCGTTTAGTGATGTGCCTGGAAAATTGGAAACTTCGGGAATATTCCCGGTAACGTGTACGAGATTATCCTATGTATAGATACGAGAGATTCTTAAGGTTTCCAGTAATGCCGGGAAACGCATAGTGATGTATCCGAATACATACAGGAAATGAATAAACCAAATCTGAATGCACCATTTCAGCCCTCCAGACTACACCAAAGGCATCTTCCAAACACTCGGCTTCAAAGAGTTCCATGAATACCTGATGATGACCGAGGACCAGAGAGAATCAGAAGACGGGAAGAAACTTCTTCAGCTTAGCATAGACAATATGAAGATGGCGACCAGGCGGTACGCACGCCGGCAAAACAAAATGGTCAGGGGAAGATTTTTGCAACATCCTCGTAGACAGGTAAAATATTTCAGCTCTAATAGCGAAAATATGCACATTTGAAAACTTTATAACTCAATACGAAACCCTTAAAAAAAGCAATGTTGCCACTATAACCGCACTAAAGAGGTAATTACAACGTAACTTAAAATGTCTAACCCAAGTTTAATGTAACTTGAGACTGGACAAGAGTAAATCGAACAATTATTCAAACTAGCTCTGAATAAAACTAAATTTAAGGAACTGACTAGGAACATAATTCATCTTCTATCAACAATAAAGAATTCGTTTCACAGATCTGAACAAAATAAAGTAAATCAATAAAGACGCAACCCTTCAATAAAGACGGAAACTACTATGATTACTTCACAAAGTTCCATTTCCAGAATCGTGTATTAGATAATAATTTCGAATGTGTGCAAGTTGAAACCAAGTCTAACAAGACTAGTTGAAGACTGCTCATTATATGCGGTAAGCAGTGTTTTGCCGAAGACACTTTTAGCGGGATTGTAAGTCTAATTGTTTATCGTACGACGATGTACGCGAAGCGAACTGACAACACCGTCCATTGTTGTCAGTTAAGTATCCATACGGTAACGATAACATGACATTTTTATACCTTTGTTTTTTATGTAAGAGGGAGGCAAACGAGCAGGCGGGTCACGTGATGTTAAGTGATCACCGTCGCCCATAGACAACTACAACGCCCGCAGGGTGACAGAAGCGTTGCCGGCCTTTAAAAAGACCCCTCCCTCCCTATTTAGGGACGGCGGGAAAGTTGACCCACCGGCTCTCCCACTCACCGGACGGAGCATGGCGGCTGATAGCCGTCATTCAGACGTCGGTCTTCTATGGGAGTGTGGTACTGCCCTGGGCGAGCCGGCTCATTCGGACGTTTTTATAGGCCGGCAACGCTTCTGTAACCCCGCGGGTGTTGTAGTTGTCTATGGGCGGCGGTGATCACTTAACATCTCGTGACCCGCCTGCTCATATGCCTCCCTCTAACATAAAAACAATGAGGGGTCTCTGTAATAAACTACAAGTAGTATATGTCTGTACATATATATACGGACATAGTCCACTTACAGTTTATTATACATATGTATAACAGGCAAACAGACAAAAAATCAAAAAAGAATTATTTGCCTTCTATTATTCTTTTCAAGTGTCTCTCTGTCCATTTCAGTCAAAAATAATAAATGTACAGACATAATATTTTTACTGTTTTATTATATTTATAGGTAGGTAAGGTTTACAACGACACAACTGACATAATTATTTCATAACAGTCATAATTTAATTATTGAGTACCGGCGAAAGATTACCTAGTACACATTTGCTCACTACATATGCCATCTAATGTAACTAACGACAAAGGTACAATAGGTATTTTCTTCCTCACCAAACCCCCTAGTTATCCGGACGGACAAAAATTGAAAAAAAAATTGTTTTGACTTCTATTGGCCCTATATACTTCTCTATTTAATATCCTTTATGTACAGACAGACATAAAACTTGCATAGAACAGTTACAGTTTTATTATAAGTTAGGTAGGTACTTCGTGTTGCGCATATAAACAACATACAGACAGACTGGCGGACAAAAATTCTAAATAGTTTAGGCTTCTCTGACGGCCTTGTTGGCGCATTAATGTATAAAAATAAATAAACTGTTTGTACTTATCCAACTAAACCTTTTCCATCGAACACTAAAAATTATAAGCGAAGCACAGGGGCAGAGCTAATCACATAATTAAAATCTTTAATGAAGATAAAAGTGAAAATATGTATATGCTTAGTATTAAAAAATATTCTTATGTTGTATTAAAATTTAACGTCAAATTTCTAACGTCTAATATAAACATACCACAAATGTCACTGACCATTAAAAAAAAAATTATGGAATTTTAAAAAGTAAAATGAAGTATTCCAATTTCAAAAATTATGGAATTTTAAAAAGTAAAATGAAGTATTCCAATTTCAAAAAATTATGGAATTTTAAAAAGTAAAATGTAGTATTCCAATTTCAAAAAAAATCACAATGATCCGATTCGAAATTCAAGATCGCATTGCGTCTGCGATCACAGTTCGCGTAGCACTGAAAACTGAAACAGACCCACCTTCCTTTCAGCTCGTAATGTAACGCAACCAGATCGTATTGACCCTTAAGCACTTCGCATCCCCTTACAATTCAAGGATCAACTTACATTGATCGATTAGCATAACGACCATACACCTAAGAGCTATGATGGCGCAGAACGCTAATAGTACGGACAGATCTGACTAAAATGGACGTGACATTAGTAAAGGAGAATGAACGCTCAATACAGAACGACACGGTCTAATTTTAGATGGAATGCCATTGTTTATACAATATTTTATTGGGAATCCTCCGTACCGCGATCAAATTGTGTCTAAATTCGACCGCGCAAGAGTGAAAATATTCGTTTGAATGCATTGAGAGTTATATGCATTCTTACTGTTAAGTAATTAGAGTCTATTTTTGGTTGGGCTAGGAAGGAGTTAGGATGTTTTAATGTCTACCAGGCGGCGCTGAATTCAGTTAGGTGATAGTTCGGAAAAAGGAAAGCGTTGGAATTGATGTCTGTCTGTCTACGACACGAAATTCTGAGATGCAAACTATTATATTTTTACAAAAGTCTAATGAGAATCAAAAATCTCAAAAAATTTCCGTATTAGAATTTTATAGTTATCTACCTACGTAGCATAAAATAATTCCTTCCAATGAAATAAGCTTGTATCAAATCAAACCTAACTGATTTTATATTGACTAATTTTAATTTTAAAATATCTTCGTATATTTTCGTATTTCTGTGATAAATATTACAATAAATAGGAAAATTAATTATTTTTACTATTTCCTATTTATTTATAATATTTAACGTTTTTGTAATATTTCACGATGTTTCGCAAGTTAGAGGGATTCTTATTTTGTAATATTTAAATTTTTTATATATTTTATTTAATAAATTCATTTCGAACAATTACAAAAATAAAGCCGTAAAAAATAATCCTGAAATTAAAATGAAATAAAATTGAATTCGTTTCGCACATTCCCGAATTAATTTATTTAAGAACATTCTAGACGAAAATTTCCAATTCTGAAAAAACTTCAAAAATCGAATGAAATAAAGAGCACTCACTGGTTGTTGTGCGCGGTCAAGCGGTTGGGGTCGGAGGCGTTTCGGTGTTTCCCGCGGCGCGGCGCATCTCGCTCACGACAGCTCTCGGCGCGGTTCACGCCGCGTCCGCTAGGTGTCGCTGCACGCCAGCTCGAGCCGAGCCTGGGGAGAGGAATTTCAAAATAATATCTAAAACTTAGCTTCCCCCTATTAAGCTCACGACTTTTTTATTAGTAATTCTATGTTTGCTTTGTGTGATAATACATTATTACATTAAAACGTTATTATTTTGAACCACAAAAGATATGACACTTTTTCCTGTTAAATTTACCATAAATATAAATTGGAAGTGGGATATAGCTCGCTTAGTTTCCTTAGTAAATATTAATTAATAAAAAAAATCGTTTTCTGTTCTACTATGTTGAAATAACAGTCGGACATTTTCAAATAACAGACCTTATATAAAATTGCTAAAAGCATCAACACGGCTGCCATCTAGAAGCGAATAGCGAGACCTCATTGTTATCATAACTGGCTACGAGATGGCGTACTGTCATATTTTTTATTTCGATTGAATGCTGCTAATGTTCTAAAAGAAAAAATGTGATGATTTATGTCACTCCATTGTCCAAAAACCACTGAATTGACATTGATGGAATTTCGCACTCCAGCAGAATATAACTTAGAATAACTCAAAGAGATATCTCAGTTTGACGACCTCCGTGGTGTAACTATAAATAAATAAATAAATATACAGGGACAATAAATATATAGGGACAATTCACACAGATTGAGTTAGCCCCAAAGTAAGTTCCAGGCTTGTATTATGGGATACTAACTCAACGATACTATATTTTATGAAAAATACATATACAATAAAAAGACCAAGACCCAGGTCAATCAGAAAAAGGTCATCTTCCATCATGACCTGACCGGGGATTGAACCCGGGACCTCCTGAGTATCTGTCAACGTTAACGGTTACACCACGGAAGTCGTTAGAAACCTTATTTGATGATACTAATATCTCTCCCTCAGAGTCCTTCATTTAGGGACTAACTATCTAAAAATATTTTTGTATTCATAAGCTACTTTTTGTCTCTTTCTAATGTGACGGTGTAACCGGTTACGCAATTGTCTGTACACCAGACGCATCCCATTCAAATGGGTTCCGACTTGCGTTATCTCATCTCATATCCGGGGCGGATATAGGGAGTCAGTATCGAGGCGGTTACCTCTTGACTGAGGTCTCAGGCGCTATCCGTTAAAACGGACAGGTCATTGGAGTGGGACATGCCCTAAGGTGTTTTCCGATCCGCTACTTATCTCGATTTTCGGGTTTAGCGTGCGCCGGTTTGGGGCCGGCGAAGCGAGCTCACATTTGCGGGGATAAGAGCGGACCTATGCACTGGAGTCGCTGTGCGTTCCGACTCAACGCTACGGCTCTTTTTATAGGCGAATGGTAGGGAGGATGACGTAATAATGCACGTTCCAAATGTTGCCATTATTGAAATAATAAATACCTGTTGTAAATATATTGTGCAGATAAAGCATGTATTTTGCAAATAAATATATATCTTTTTCTTCCAACATAATCGGTTGGCAACGCTCTTAATTTAAATTCTTCTAGTCATCTTAGAATCCATAGGAGAAACCGTTGTAAAACATTGGACATACTGTAACTGAAATACCGATGATGTTATCTCACCAGCGACAGCAATCTTCTTCTTCTCATCCAAGCTCCTGACCAGATCGGCGATCTCGTTGTCCACATACATGACGAAGGCAAGGTCATCGTAAGGAGAGTATGTCGGTTCGTTCTTAGACGCTGGTGGAGATTGGGCTGAGTCTTCTACTTCTTCTCCTAACACGTTCACAGCCATGAGAGCGACCTGTAATCATCAATAATGAAGCCCTTCTGGCTTAATAGGGACCAAGACTGCTTGAATTTCTTTCAGCATTTCTTCTTAGCAGTGGTACACATATACACATTAAAAATTATTTTTATTTTTTGCGTACAATATTTATGTATGTATACATATAATAATAATCTATACATATAATAACATTGTAACTGAGCTATGTCTGTACATGTGAGATATTTAAGAAAAAAATATATAGGGGTTCTTTATAGGGCCCATATAGAAGGCAAAACCATTGTTTTTAGAATTTTTGTCTGTCTGTCTG
>JADGIL010014416.1:0-18263 GCA_020352625.1 Cactoblastis cactorum
AATTATAAAATAATATATGCGGGGTTCGTCTTTATTAAGAAAGTTTGAATGATCAATACTTTGTTGTATTTTAATATTCTGTTTTTTTTTATAAACATCAAACAAAATCCAGAAACTCACAAGGAAGCGAAACCGTAGCCACACCTAGTAATGTAATCATGTATGTTAGTAACAACACGATTAACTAAATCGATGTTTAGAAGCTAACAGCGGAAACATTAAAGTATATTATTCTACGTGGGCGAAAATGAGCCTATAGTATCTACATAAGTGATTGTGTGATTGATTTTCAACGCCTACAACAATAATGATGAAAGTCGTTAGGCACACGAAGTTTACTGAAATCTGCATTAGTTTGTAAAAACAAAATAGTTTTCCGAAATTATACCTTAAAATGCAATATTTAATAGACATCTATATCTTAATCAAGCTACAGACTACCAGCATTTCGGCACAAAGTAGGCTGTAGGTCAAGTAAGTAAGGCATGCCCTTAAAGTACAATTGCAGACGACCGAAGAGTAAAAACAATTACAGCAGATTGATATAGCTACTCCAAAGTAAGTTTGAGATTTGACTGAATTCAGGTCAGTCAGAAAAATATCATAATCCATCTTAACCTGATCGCGGTTCGAACCCGGAACCACGGAGATATATTGATTATATTTCTTCAAATTTTAAATTAAGGTTACGGACAATTGATAAAAATAAGAAAAAATAATTACGTAAGGCGGTCTGTTATTTGAAATTTGACTAAGTATTGTTCATAAAGTAGAAAAGTGCTACCATGAAATCTTGAAATTCATTGTTACTAAACAAAAATAATCAACTATCTGGTGGATTGGTTTAAATTATTATCGTATAGAAATGTTAAAATAAAAATAAATGTATTATTTTTTATCATTTGTTTTGTACATTACATAACTTCATTATATCATATACCGATTAAATAATGCAAAAATAAGCAGTTCCATACTAAATTCTTTAAATTCTACATTATTTCTCGTTTCATTTCAAATATTCTATAGAACACACATTAGAAGTTCTGAAAAAAACTATTCAGGCAGTCTGAAATTTAGAAATCTAGACTTTTTATCATCTAGCCTAGCGCGGACGGACGACCGAGAGCGTTCAACCGGAAAGAGTGAAAGTGTACTTCAAGAAACGCTTAAATAAAACTAAAACACTGCTCTTACCAACGCTGGTGTGTGGTAATTGAAAGAAAGTGGACTTAAAAGAAACTGTCTAACAGATTTATTACAAATAAACAACATTACATTATGCATTTGGTTAGAAAAAAGAACTAGAATAATTCAAATGGGTATTGCAAAAGTACCTATTATATTTTTTTCTTCGTAACACCTTAATATTTTTTGCGTGTTTTGAATTGTAAATAACTCTATGCTAGCCATACTCAAAGTGTGTTCCATGGAACCCTAGGGTTCCACGATACCCCTGTACAGGGTCCGCAAGCATTTAGAAAAAAAAATCACGTCCTTCTGGTCGACCGTTCTGAAGGGGCGTAGAAGACCAGTGACACGAAAAGCTATTGTTTTATTGTAGGGTTCAATATTTTGCCCTCCAAAAGGGTTCCGTCACCAACAATTGAAAATCGCTGCTCTATGCCTTTTCTAATCCACTGCAATTAAAATTACTCTGTATATACTTCTAAATGTTATGCTAATAATTAGATTTGGGCGTTTTCGATTCAGGTTTTATTGACTGTACTTTTCGTACGCCTTCATATTTACAACCTGATATTCCAGACTTTCACCTTGCTACATAACATGCCTTCTTTTTATTCCAGCCACAGGAACCGCGGGAAACATGCGGTATCCTGTATGAATGTAGTTTTAATTTATTGGTTTCATACAGCAACGACTAATTCAAGTTGTACACCTGATTTTAATGAATATATTCATGAGCTTATCTTAATAAGGAGTTAGACATGTGATACGATTTTTATTGAAATAGGCATGTTATTCGGTTTATTTTGGACCTATTGAACTTTGATTTCAGTTCGGAATGAGTGTACTAGATTTTAGTGATTGAAAAGTTCCATTTATTCCTAAATTTTTGTAATAATAATAGTAGTTACATAAAAATGACACGGAAAAAAGGAAATTATTATAACAAACTTTGCTATATGTACAGCTTTTCAGACAACAACAAATATTGTATATAGCCAAGTTGACTTACAATTGCATTCACGAGTGTGAAAAGGTATCATTTTCAGATGTAGATTTTTTTTATTTTTTTGATATTTTGATATAATGTATTACAAAAATTAAAATGGCAAAGATGAAACAGTTAAGATATCAAATAATCAACAACGTAACAGAATCTAATTAAACAATTATGTATTTATATTCATTATTCATAAAATATATAATAAGTAGTGTTTAGAAAGCGTCGTTACGTGCGGATTATCATGAATTACACAAAATGCAGATTAAAATGTTGCAATCTGTAAATCATCTCTGAATAGGAGCGAAAATATTTAACTACTATAAATCACATGTAATTAAACAGATTAAGAACGCATCCGCCATTTTGAAAAACTGTGCAGATTTTTTTTCGCTAATTGCGCAAATGGAATAAGTCACGTGGTCCAAAAAACTCGTTTGAATATAATACTGGCCGGAAGTGGAAAACCACCACTACTAAATAAAAATAATAATATATTGCGGAGAAATTCATACAAAGGTCACTTTTAAAAATAATTATGGTTAATATTGATTGCTTATAGCTAAATATTTTTCTATTGTTAGTTTTTATTGTATACAAATCCTCCTAACCGAAAATCTTAAATATTTTTTTAATCTTGACAATAATTAGACATCTCAAAGTGATGATATCATAGCTTTTTGTCATACAAATCCTGATACAATATTTTGTTATTAGTATACTCATTATGACCAGTATCAATGTCAAAACAAGAATGATCGTCGTCTACCGTTTTGCTACCAGTTATCATCACTTTCACTACTTAAGTCTGGTATGGCTTCGTTTTATTGCTCCCTACACGAGTTACGTACATTATGTTAATTGATCTTGAGAGTACACTCAAATTACGTCTAGGTTTACAAAGGCTTAGTAATTACTCGATTTATTGAGCTAGTCTTGTTGACATATTTTCCTTAATAAGTCAGGCTGTTTTGCTAAAGCAAAATGTATGCAGAAGTTTGGTCCAGTTTTAGTTTTAAGATTCTATTTATATTTTATTGTTTTACA
Source organism: Cactoblastis cactorum (assembly GCA_020352625.1). Lineage (NCBI taxonomy): Eukaryota > Metazoa > Arthropoda > Insecta > Lepidoptera > Pyralidae > Cactoblastis > Cactoblastis cactorum. The sequence continues at coordinate 3,233 of JADGIL010014416.1, forward strand.
TTTCTAATATCTACAAGTAAATTTGATATCTACATAATCATCACTTAATACAAAATGTTGACCATAATCCGTAATGCGTTTAGATTTAAGATTCCATTATCATAATTAGGTTTTAATTATTATTATTTTACTCTTTTTAAAAATTAAAAACAAACGGGGAGAATTTGATTAGCAGTTCATAAAAAAATTAAAAACCAAAATAGGAAAATAAGCACCAAGTTCAAGTAAAAATGTTATTCAAACAACGTGCCATAACGATGTGATACAGTGATATTTGGCGAGAAGGCATTCCTCATGCGGCCGAACTTGTTAGCCTCCGATGTTATGTCACTAGAGAAATGGAGTGTAACCAAATGTAACGTTCTTATTCCGGCTGCTCCAAATATCTTTTTTTTTTCTACACTTGTTTTAGGCGTGTGTTTTGTGTTATCAATTATAGCGCCTGACAAAAAACGCGTGGTGGTGAAACTTTATATTCATCACTCTACTTGACAAATGATTTATTTTCTGAAGATTTTTTTTTAATGGTCGTAGTTATGCATATTTCTATTTTTAGCGTATCATCTAAAGAAAAAAGAATTTGTAAAAACCGTATCAAAGTCTGCTGCACAATTTTAACGATTTTGCACTTGATCTAACTTGGTATCTATTAGTTACTTAAATTTTTGATGTTTAATATACTATTGAAAAGGAATGTAAAGCATTATATTTCACTGAAACAAAAGCCTTTCAATAAATTACGATATATTCAGCGGAATCACGATCATTTAAAATATCTAATTAATGCGCTGTACCTACCTTTAATGAAACATTTTTTGCTCCTGCCAAGAAACCAATATATCGATGTCTTGATTTATAATGACAATTTATATTAATAAACCATTAATTACACATAATCATATGTATAACATTTTATCGTCTCAAATTTATTGCTAAATAACAAAACGAAACTAAAATTATCTGCAAATCTCTGTGTGAAATCACAGAACGTAAAGAATTAGTTTCAAATTAAGTCGTTAGCTAGAACAAGAATCCAGTTCCTTCCGTTTTTCTTCTGTAGACCGGTTACGCTCGTGATGTGTCAGAAAATTTACATATTCTCATACAAGTTGGAGTGAAACCGGTAGAACGCGTAATATAATGTTATGTTTTGAGCAGAGATGGCGTAAGTTTGTATCTGTCTGAGTTCCTCCTCTACACTGTCGGATTCAATTGTTTTTGGCGAATTTATGAATTGGCACAGAAAAGCGGATGTGCTGAAATTTCATTAGATTCCATCTAGCCCTTAAAGTACAAATACAGAATGAATTAAAACTATTAATGGTTACAATTACTTTTATAATAAAAAAAATACTAGTCTTTATGGCATTTTATAGAAACCATTATTATTATTTTTTTAATAACAATTTCGTGAAAGGACTCAATTAATAACGATTCCTGTCATAAAAAAACAATAATCGGATTTCCACTTTGCAGGCTATCATAACCAATACATTTAATTACGTGAATCATAGAACTAAAAATATACATAGAAAAAATATTAAAAATCGATGGCAAAGTTATATACAAATGTGCAAAAAAGCACGCTGAATAACGCAATCTCCACTTTATTCTAATTTTATTATTTTCGAATTTAGTATTCATTTTTCTTTTATTGTTCGTTCGCCCCAGTAATAGCCTGTAATCGCCGCTAGTGTAGTGAAGCCATAATAGTTTTTGTTCCGTGCGTGCATTTGTTAGATATTAATTAATTGTGCTTGCGTGTTCTAGATAGCGAAATAATAAAGGAGATTAAAAAGAGGAAGCTGATTTACGTCATATTTCTTTATGGTTACAGACGATGTTTTTTTTTTCATTTTTTTAGCTTATAATTTTTTATCGTCGTCAGAATTTTAATGTAGGTGTAAATTAATTGTAGTTCTTGGTTGTATACAACTATCATAGTTGCTTTTTTATGATATTGATTTTAAAACCTTTTTATTTACTTAGCAAGAGTGTATACTTCCGTTTCCTTGTTATTGGTGGGAATTTATGTTTTGAAGCAATAAATTGCCTCTTTTGACATAAAACAGATTTTATTGTTTTGGATGTATGTAATTGGAACATTTTATTAACACACCTCAGATTTGAATAAAAAAAGATTCATTACCGTCAAGCAGTACCGTTGACACACAGTTGTATTTAAAAAGTGTCATGTGCCAAAAATGTCTACGATGAATGAATTGCTAAATAAATCTAAAATAGTAAGACTATTTCTATTGGTCGTCGCATCACGTGTTAGAATCATTATCATGAGCAGTTGGAATAAGTAATTTTGGTGACTATTTTTTGTTGTGTTAATTATGATCAGGGAGAAACTTGTTTTTGCGGGACATTAGAAACTTTACAAAATATTCATTTGACATAATTTTCAGTATGTCAACTGTCAGTTGCTAATATATAAGCTTTTTTATTATTTTTAAAAACACGCAAGCAAACATAGCAAGTCATCATCTATGGGGTCAGTTAGTTTTAAGATAAACTTTAAAAGCAAGTTGCCAAATTGGTCGATTATGATCAATATGGAACACGCACGATCTAATAGTAATTTTTAAGATATTGTGTAACATTTTGGCGTACTTTGTGGCGTAATGGCTTATCAAGCCTGTCCGCTTCTCAGGAGGTTCGACTCCCGGGTAGGTCAAGGTGGATTATCGTGTTATCTGATTTACTTGGATCTTGATGTTTGGATATTAATATGTATTTGTTATAAATATAGTATCATTCACTATCCCATAATACAAGTCTTGAAATTACTTTGGGATCATTAAACTCTGTGTAATTTTGTCCGTAAATTATTATTTATTAATTCTGATCTTTTTTCTTATATAACTCTATTTACTATAATGCACTATACTCCAGTGCTTTAACTACATAAATAAATACACTAAAACTTAAGTAACTCACTGAATTTATTCATTTTAATTTATTCTCAAATTCAGAAAATTACATTTCAGTACTTTTTGTGTTTATTGCAAAAGAAGAATAGACAGACGCAGGAAACTTTGTTTATATTTATGTAATGTAATGAATGAAACCACTTTAATTGTTTCATCACATTTAATTTTATATTTTCCTTGTGTTTTGGAAAAAAATAAAATATCTAGTAAGGAAAATTTATAGGTAAAAACGTTAGCTTCGATTATCTCACAATTTCATACGGCCAGTAGCATTTTAACCTGATCAAATTTATTGCAAATTCTTCCGTATCACCACAATATCCAAATCCATTTAGGATTTAATACTTAGTGCAGTTGACTGTACACCAACGGTTGCATTAATACGAGTAGAAACAAGTAAATTTAAGTCAAGATAGTATTTTCTCATTAGCCCTCGAGTCGACAGCCAACACAACTTACAATACCGTACTCGTAGAATGTACTGATTTAGATATTATTACCGAATTTGCATACATCGAGAATAACAATATTTTCTTGTAAAGCTTGATCAAGTAATTTCCAAATCCTTTAAATATGATTCATTTTAAGACAAAATAGCAATGAGATGGGTGGAAATCATCAAATATTATCAAAGTCGCAGGTCGGACATGGATGAGGAAAGCTCAGGATAGAGAAGAATGGTGTATTGGAAGAGAGGCCTAAGCTATAGTGGGCGAAAAAAGGGCTTAAATGATGATGGTGATGAACAATGAAAAACGTTTCCTCATTTATTTTATTGGTAGAGATAAGTACTCGCTAAGACGAGTTTTACAAAATCCGCCCGGGATCGGGTATTATGGGACGCAAACGGATTGTTCCGTATTCATCCTCTAACGACTCATCCTATGCCTTTTGTTCTAATAATTACTATATTCTATCCCGATTTTATACTATATCATATTAGCTTATGTTGAGTTAGAAATAAATATAGGATTAAACAAGATAAGCCATGAGGATGAGTGGCAATTAAAATCAAAATCTTTATTTAGAAAATAGACCTGCAAAGGCAAGAGTTTTGACACGTCAATAAATAAAAGAATATATCTTATCGAGCTACAGACTACTAGTATTTCGACGAGTAATAGTCGCGGTCATTTTTAAGCTAGTAATTAGATACTCTTATAATTATTCAATATAATTAGTCAAAGTATAGTGTAAGAATTATAGTCTAAGAGCAAACATTACATAAAGTAAAACCACTTAGTGTAAATGAGGAACATCGATAAATTATTTCAGTAAGAGTAGTTAGAAAACATGTAATGATGGGTATGGTCCAGTGATGGTCATTACATTATGTATTAGGTATACTTGTTACCTACTGGGTGGAGTTCGTCTGATATAATCCTTGTTATTTCATAATGATTTTTTTTTGCATCATACATAAGTCATAAGTAAGCAGTTAGTATTTCTAAACGCCGTAATATGATTTTTAATAACAAGTTGTATTAGTAAATTTTTTTTGATATATGTGACGATCTTGGTGGTGTAATGGTTAACATGCTAGTCCGCTAAAGAGGAGGCCCCGGACTCGATCCCCGTTCAGGTCAAGATGGAAAATGATCATAGTCAAATTTTGAATGTTTTTGTTGTTTATATAAACATATATTTGATTTAAAATATGGTATCGTTAATTTAGTATTCCATAACACAAGTCAATTTTGTCAGCTTGTTAATCATTTGGAGAGAGTTTGACGACCTCCGTGGCGCAACGGTTTGTGTACCTAACCGCTACTCAGGAGGTCCCGGATTCGATGCCCGGTTAGGTCATGATGGAAAATTACCTTTTTCTGATTTACCCGGGTTTTAGATTGTCTATCTATATGTGTATTTATTATAAAATATAGTATCTTTGAGTTGGTATCCCATTACACAAGTCACGAAATTATCGAGCTAACTTAATGTATGTGATTTCTCCATATACATATATGTATATATATATATGGTTACTGATTGCCAAAATCCCCTGTTTTAGGCCTCTTCCTATGATTGATTTTTACAATGGATGAGCAGCAGCTTTTCATTATATTATAGCAAAGAATAAATATGGAGATACCACTGAAACTAATGTTCATAGTTAAATATATTTCTTTTTACATCTGGTATAAATTCACAATACTACAAAGCAGCCATTAAAGAAAAGTAAATCACATTGCTGGTACAACAACGAAAATTTAATTAAGATTCCTTTGTGAAAATTTGCCAATTAGACCTCACAGCGGGTCTTAAAACTGTTTCCCACGGTCTCCCGTCATATTTCTTAATGAAACATAAATTATTATGGCGAATTATCTGAGTAAACAATGTCTGCTGGACCATTTACTAGGCAGCTCTAATGAGATCGTTTCTATGATCTATTTGGTATGACTCAGCCCTATAATTATTGACATACAACATCTACATAAGACATCAATATTGGAAACAAAATAATATATTAAATAAATAAAAACTTTCTTTGAATAACAAAAAGTAAAGATTTATGTTATTTTTGGCATATGTATATGTACATATGCCAAACACGTAATAGTATTTCTGTCAAAAAATATAAAATGTATCGCAAAAAGTACCTACTGGTTATAGGATAGTAAAATATAAACTCGCTTCGCTCCATCTTAAAAACAGTTTTATTTAGCTATTATGTTAATAACTTACGTCGAGTATAGCAAAAGATTTAGAAGCACAATTCGTTGTATTAAAACGGAAATTTACCTGAAACAAAAATAAAAAGATGCGATAAAATTTATTTCTTTTACAATGGCCTTAAAAAAGAAACGCTATCATATAATAAATGATAGTAAGTGTCAAATAAGTTAAGAAATTATATTATTTGACAAATCAAAATGAAATTCTGCAAGTTTGGATTTACCACCACGTTACTGGTAGAATTTTTTGCAAGTAGCATGAATTTAGGAGCTTGTCCGGGGAAGTACCACACTCTCACAGAAAATTGACTTTTGCGTAGTAACTAATATTTGTATATAGTCCCTCAGGCTTGTAGGCACCAATACTACCGAATTTTCTCCGGTATGATTGTCTTAGTAGAGGTCGTTCCAAAACGCTGGTAATAAATAAATAACAAAATGTCAATTCAAAAATGCCTACATTTGGCTTACTTGATTGAAACACCTTGATTTGAATTGATTTCACTATTAATCAGATGAGTCTCACACCTGTTCTTGCTGTCATATAAAATAAAATGTAATCGGACTCTACTGCTTGCTTGAATGAGGCTGATTTTTTCTTTATAACCAAATATTAACAACCATTTAGAGGCATTTAAGTGAAATAAAAAAATTGTATTAACTTATGAAATTTACTCAGTAAACGAGCTCTAGTTGCAACATGCTTAATACATATCTTATAGCTCAGCTAAACAGTTTACATTAGAAGTTTGAGCGGGTGAGTGACGACACTCGAGGGTAATGGGCGGGCAATTCTGAGTGCGTGTAATGTGTAATCCCCGTAAAATTACAGTTGAGACTGCATTTTTTGTAGCGTTTAAGCCATGAGCGATAGATGTTTTTTTTTTCTTTTTTATTATATTTGCCTGAGTGAACAAATATGGACGCAGTTTGGGAAAAATAAGAAATAAATATCAGCGTCTATCTTTTCGGTCGAAACTCGTTTATTTTAGTATGTTTGATAATAGGTTATTTCCTTTTTTCGTTTTGTCCCAATTTGCGTCCACATTTCTTCACTGAGAGTTCTGGAATAGTTTATTAAGCCTTGGTTTTTTGTTTTTATTTTCTTGGTGGGAGTTTGTTAAGAATATGACCTTTTTATGGAAAGTTAATTTAAATATTTATTAATTTTATGTTTCCTTTACTTAGTTGATAATATAAAATTGAATATGCGTTGTGGGTTATGGGACATATTGGTTGTAAAATATGCTTCTGTGTATATGCTTCATTCATTTATTGAAACCTTCATTATTGTTTGGATTAAGTAATATGAAAGATTGTGAAAGTTGTTAAAAAATCACCCCTCTTCAAATTCACCCCGGGGTTGTTGATTGTAAAATCTTTTCTTATCTGAGCACTACGTGACAATATGTTGTCACGTAGTGCTCAGTTGTTGTTGTTGTTGTCCAAATTTCAAGTAAATAGCTTCTATGGTTTGGGCTGATGAGTTTTGACGGTTTGATGAGCCAGTCACCCTTGTTCTTATATATGTATATATTTTTTTTTCATCATAAACTAATTAGGATAGAAGATTTTAAATTGTTCTGTCGTTTTTATAAATATATTTGTACCAGCTTTCTTAAGCTTTAATAAACAAAGAGAACACTGTTTGGAAACATCTTTGCAATTTTATTGCCCTAGTTTATGTGTGTGTATAAGTAGGTAAGTATCTACTTAGTATCATTCGTCATAGTTGCACATCTGTTGGTTAAGTGTGCGTAGCAAATAATCATAAAACACAGCAATTATGAATTTAAATAGTATTAAGTAAGTGGCCACAGAGAATTAAAAAGGAAAAAAAACCCACAGATAATGAACTATAACATTTTTTATTTATTTCAAGCTGAACCCTTGTTAAAGAATTAAAAATATTGACATTAAGAATTACTGTAATTGGCAGACCACAAGCACAATTTTTTTAAATAAATTACTTAGATCCAGTTAAAAAAAATCAACTTCATAACATTTTTATTAAGATAATTAGAATGTACTTTTGTACAATCAAGTCGCACAACAAATAAACGCTTATTTATATATAAGCAAAAGCTTTTACAAGGCCACAAAGTAATTAGCCAAATTGACAACATTTTCTGGCATTGTAGCGACCAAGGTATGTGAAAAAAACCACTTGAAATTACAATAATTATCGACAAAGTGGTTTGCCATTTGAGGTCGGCGACTTTAGACGGCAAAAACAAACAAGTATTGGGCAATTTCTTAATAACTCTACAGACATTGTCCTCCACCTTGATTCGGCACACGTCTATGAAACTTTTTAGACATTCTTGATAATATTACATTAACGATGTAGACCAAAGCAAAAAAGGCAATTTGGTAGCAATTTCAGTTGATTTGATAATATAATATTAGCGGTAGTAATAATGAAAAAAATACTTAATATGATATCCAATTACTTAATGTGCTTTTATAATCTACTCACCTGGATAAATGATTACTTGAGATACTGATCCCTAAAAAGAATAAGATAGACGTGCTATCAGTGTCATCTCGTCCGCATTGCATATCAGCTAGGCTTCAATTAGCTTCGCCATAAAGGGGCGCCTGTTATATAGAATAGAGGTAATTCTTTCCCAATAAAATAGCTACACTATTTAGGAGTGATTTAGGCTATATTTTAACGCCCAACGAAGTAGGAACGGGTTGGCTACTCGTCAAATAAATGAGCAACAACACTGGCCTATTATAATAATCGTTTAAAAATAAATGATTATATTAAAGGCATGTTATTGCAACATAATTCAACCATTGATCACGATTCTGTCAATTATGAATTGGTCGTAAACCATAACACCTACATACATAAAATTTTGGAAGTGGAACGACTTGAAATCTAGATCGAGACTTAAATATTTAGTGGTCTGAGGTATTATACATTCTGGGTGCGAATAAGCCCGTTTAGATGCTGTTAAATAAATGTGTGATTTATCATGTTGTTACCTCCAATTAAGTAATACATTTCTGGAGTCAGTATTAATTTCTTAACTAATAATTATTATTTATTACGAATCTCAGCCGAATGAATCTAGATGACTAATTTATTGAAAATGGGAGTGAATTATGTTTTTTTTTGTATAGGTATAGACGGAATTTAATCGATAATAGCAGATGGTTTGAATTATTTAACTAATTAAATATTTACATATGGTTTTGGTGTATGTAAACAGTATTGGTATACTTTAATTATAATGTGTTATTCTTACCGCATAGGTTTTATATTCGATGTTTATAAATTAATTCATGTTGGTCTAAGAGCATAATAAAATAGGTGAATCTCTTTTCATAAGCTATTAGTTACTAACTTGTTATATATCTCCATTCTTCAAAAAAGCCCACCTTTCAGCGAAGCGTGGCCTTGGCTCTGTCCACCACATAAGGAATAAAGACGTGATCTGTAATTCTGAGTGGCTATACTTGCATATTGTTCTTAAAATAGTATGAACATAGAACACAACTGGAACATGAAAACGCCATTTCCTTCTATTCTTAGGTATGGACATTATTGGACAGTCTCACAATGGACAATGGAAGTTTCTCGGTTCTTTGGGGCGAAAATGCAGCAATGTTGTCGTGACACAGCGTGGGCGATAACAGAAAATATCGATCAATACCAATCGCTTATATCGATTGTGTATCGATCGTGAGACCTTGACATCCGATTCATTAAACTTTCGCAATTCATGGCCACCCTCGTGTCACTTTTTGTACACTTACATAACTTAATTAATGCCCTATTTCTTATATGGCTTCGTAAGGGTTTGAGTAAAGTATATCCTTACTTGGAACTAATTACTCAATTATTTGGAGTAACTTGAGAGTTTTGTTAGTATCAATTTCAAAGATAAAATAGTTTTCAAATATAACATGTCCATGCTGATAATTTGTCATTAGATTTTCTTTTGAGAGAGCCTTGTTTTAATTACACGTTAAAAATCTCTTATGAACCATCAATACAGTTATTACAAGGAATTATTTACATTGTGTATTTACTACTGTAGCTATCTAGTTCATTTATACTAGATAACGTGCCAAATACAATTTTACGAAATATTTATTATTTTAATGCATAATTGCACGAATTTCAGGGTATTTACAAAGTCATTTGGTTAATAAATACAAGATAACCGATTATAAATGACTCTAATTTACAATGCAAATACTACCTGAGCTTTTATGTCATAGATGTACTTATTAAGACTTAAATCAACAATTTTTGTTATCGAATCATTCATCATCCGAGAGTATTATTATTTGCATCCTTAGCAGAGATGCGTCAGAGCCCGGGGTTTACTACTCAGTTGAGGTAGCCAGTAACCTCACAAATCAAGTGATTTGTTGGTTTTGACACAGCCATTACCTTCTGACCTCTGCAACCCAAAGGGTAAACCAGAACCACTAATATAAATCCTAGGTTAGATTACGTTTGGCACTCATAGCTTAACTTGCTTCATCATATATACGGAATCTTTTATCAAGCCTGTAATAGCTTAACCAGATGGGGGACAACTTTTTTAATAAGATACTTCTTAGTGGGATTCAAACGCGCGACTTTCGGATTACAAGGTAATCGCTTCGACCATTTCCGATAATTGAAATCATAAACGCACTCAAATACGGTGTAATTGGTACTAAAAGAGTACCTACTAGCTATAATGGACTCTAATTACAAATTAAGTGGCTTATTTGGTGGGGTTTGAAATCCAGGAAGACGTTTTTTGACGACTATTTGCATACTACTTTTACAAGGAATAAATTTACCAAAACTAAAGGATTGTATGCTTGGGCGAAAGCCAGAAGTAATATTGTCAAATATAATTTTATGGCATATTAAACACAGACCAAAGGACTGACAGATTTATGTAGTTAAGGCTATCTATGGATTTAGCAGTCTACATTTAATTGGGAACAGGAAATAACAAATAAGCAGAAAGTGGAATTAAAAAATATATGTAATTTTAATTCTAATTTATAGACTTTCAAGATGGCGAGTCTTTATATAACATATTAGTCTATAAATAAGGCATTAAGTCAAGCCTGGGAGAAAATAAAATGTGTCTAGTAAAGTAAGCGAATAAAGAATCTTTTAATAAGTAATAAGCTTTAGAATACCTTAGATCATTCTAGCTTTTCTGCATGTGGCCTTAAAACCATTGGATCAGTTTACCCAGTTAAGGGGAAATAATACAATAGATATATAAAAAGAGAAAATCATAAAGTCAGTATACAAAATTTTAAGTAGGTAGATAACTAAGCTGTAGTGCCACGCCTTAAAGCAATATCTTTAGTCGTGATAAGTCGGTTTTAAATTAACGTCACAGCGCACTATATTTGATATAAATTACGGATTGGGAACGATAATAAAATAATGGGTAGGTTGGTGTGTACCACAAGGTAATAGCTAGGCGTCGAATGAGCTTGGGTTCACACGATTACGCCTTCGAGGCTTTTGGTCCAGAGCTGAGACTTATGTTACCTTAGAAACTGTTCTTATCACGATTATCATTTCGTTTGTAGGATAAATGTGTTATCAGTTACGGTACTTCTCCTAATGTTCTATATCTCAATGTATTTTACAAGAATGATTTTCTTCTTCTTCAAAATGAAGTATTTTGTTTTTTTGTTTGACAGTTTCATCTAGTTTACTCACGTTGGACCCGAAAGCCATCTAGGGTTTGTATCAAACTATCCTAAAGTTGATTGGTTTACCCTTTGGTTCTTATAGATTGTACGGTACTCACTCTGTGTAAAAACCAGTTACCTCACATACTCCTCTAGTTTAAGTAGGCGCAGTCCGGGTTCGGAAGCGTCAAACAGGATATTGTTTGGATAAAAAGAAGGACAAAACAAGTCATTGGTTTTGTATTTATAAGAAAAAAAAGTAGGCGATACATTACCACAGTATTTAATGGTTTCGTGTATTTCTATTGCAATGAAATTGAAAACTTTTATTATAGTTAAAAATCGTTGAATCTTTTCAATTTTTTAAATAATTAGATAAAAGATTTTTGTTAAAGTTTTTTAACCGATTTAAAGTTTTTAACTATAGATAGATAAAAACATTCATCTGTTTGTTGTTACAGCTCTAATAAAAACATTAAGAAAGAGAGAAGTATCACGTCTCCTATACGAGCATGAAAGAGTCTAAACAAGAGTTAGTTTATTTTAATGCAAAGCTGTTAACAGTAATGACACTTTTAAAATATTGTTTTATCGTGGTAGGGTATCGTGATGAATATCAAGTCCTTCTTATAAATCGATACTGTACTGTTGTAAGCGAACTGACAGTTCAATGTTACGAAAAAATTGTTTTAGATGTGATATTTAGATAGATATTTGTCACCCATGTAATGTCGTTGTAATGATTTAATCTCAAAACTTGTAATACAATTTTTTAAGATATTAATCTTTTACAATCTACCAAACAAACGTATTACATTGTAAAGGGTTGAAATATTAGGTTGATTTGACCTTCGCTGCTAAATGGTAACATGTGGTTACACTTGTCAGGAGGTCCCAGGTTCGAATTCTGGATACTATATTTTGAAACCCCTTTGTTCATTTTGACCTAACCGGGGATCGAACTCTGCTGGATTGAATCCCTGATAAGCGGACAATCTGTTAAGCATTACGCCACGGAGGTCGTCAAATGTTGTGTTAGATTTATCGAATGTGAAAGATTAAATAAACAATTATTTGGTTGAACGCGACAATCTCAGAAACCACTGATACGATTTGGATAAAAAAAAATGCCTGTTAGATAGTTCATTTATCGAGGAAGGCTTTAGGCTACTTTTTATCCCGTAATTCCCACGGGAAACGGTACAGAGCGCGTAAAACCGCGGAGCGGTTATTTGTTTTATTGTACAATAATTTAACTTCTGTACACGGCAATATGATCATCCGGGTCAAGTTCTTCTTGGTAATTTACTCCTTGCTTTAGCAACGTTATTGTTTTAGTATACCTATAAACGCAGGCTTTCTTTGTTAAACATTGCCAAATAATATAATACATATACTGCATTAATTTTAGTTATGCAACACAATTTATACTCATTATAGTTTATTTTGCTAGTGGCAGATTTTTATTTACTATTTTTATCATGTGCATATGTTAGGGCTAATAGGCGAAGTACAGTCATACCTACGTAGTTCTAGCTGGGTACACAAAACCATCCCCAACACTAACCTAATCTACATATGTTCTCGGCTGCATCTAGTTGTACCCAGTTAAAACTAGGTGTATCCCCACTTATGTATCCCCTACAACATCATATCAAAAAGAAAACGAAAAACGCTCCAGTAAAATCTATATAACACTCCTTCTGCCGCAGTCGGGTAAAAATTGGCTGGTTAGCGGCCATAAAGTAAATACGCAAGTAAAAAAAAAACAATCGAAAGGAAACGATGTGCTAATGACTGCGCAAGTTCATTGAGCGAACAGACATATATAAAATAGACCAAGTATACGACACGTATTCAGCGTAAAAAATGAACGAAAATAATATTTACATTTAGGGCTGCTTATTTCGTCTTTCTCTAAATTAAAACTTAAAAAAGGAAAATGACGTAGCTATGTCATTTATATGGCCGGATGTTTTACGTAAATACGTTTATGTAACAGGTCACTTTTAACGTTCAAGTCCTATCACTGTTCTCGCATCTATCTATCGTAATAAATTATTCTATCTAGATGATAGATCCGAAACTAAAATGCTAAATCAGTGGATGAGCAGACGTAAAATAATGGTACGTTTGAGATCTATGCAGGTAACGAGGTGGTCTACTCTATATTTCTGTGATTCAATGAGTAGCAGACACGCTTGGCTGGTCTATCTGCAACCGGAAGGCGGCGTGACATCGAGCTGACCGTGGTCTCTTTTCCTGCACGCGATCTACACAATAATGAACTTGTATACTAACTGTGAGATAAGGGTAATTTTGTTGCACAACATTCGAAAAAATGATTCTAAAGAAGTTGGTATTGGTTGTTATGTATAATGTTCTTTTTTGCTTAAACACTCGAGCATTTGTTTTACTACTAACTACGATGTATCATATGTATCTATTGAAATCCCATAATTTCTAGTTCTAGGTAACCTATCATAACAATACTTTTTATATATTATATTTTTTTATATTACAAACTGAAACCAACTAATATTATTTACTTATTATATTGATGTCAAACTTAGAAGACTTTACTCATTTACTCCAACCTCACAACTAATAGGTTGGTTGGATGCTTAAAGGGCGCACCTTGAAAGTTCCACAATCCACATGTTATCTGTGCCATTAGGATGTATAAATTCTTTCGTAAAATATAAACAATGTCGTTCTGATTTTTTGATAACAAACATTAACTCAGACTACAATGCGTATGCACACGCATAATTCGGAAACATTTTGAAATATACTTAGTAGAATTAATTGTTTCATCGCAGTTATTTCCCAATGTGCAAGGTGCGTAGGTGTATAATGACGAGAATATTCAGTTTGTTTCATAAATATGAGTTTAATTGCAAAAATAAGACCTCTATGACTGAGTAAGCTGTATGTGATGGAATATAAGAATATTGTTATTGAAAAAATACAACATTTCGTCTTTATCTCCTACGGGGTCGACAGAGCAAAGAGTTGTAAAGATACGAAGGCCACGCGGAATGCTTGTCTTAATGTTGGAAAGGTGATTCAGATATAGTGGCATTTACTAGTATGCGATAAGTCGCATAAGTGAATTTTTAAGTTCTTTTCTTTAATTAACTTTTACAATCTTCGCGGCAACAGAATCAACTGGCGCATTCTACGTTTATTTAGAAATATATTTTCGAATATTTAAAATATCACAATCTGTCAATCTTAACACCTACTCAATCATACAATTTCAATAATATTGTCACACTTAAGAGCGCGTGTAAATTACGAATATAGCTGTGAATTGTAATCCGATACAAGTAGCTCAATGCACTTACTCAAGTTACATTACAATATGCATAATGATGATTAATATCTACTTAACGGCCGATGGGTCTTGTAGGCTGTCGAAGGGTAACCAGTTCATTATAACATTAGCAAAAAAAGCCATCAATCACAAAGATCGCATCTTCTATATTAAAATTGTGATCTTTTCTTACATTTGCCAATTGGATTTTTCGTAACACCTGAATTGCGCCAATCGGGTGCCACAGACTCCGAGCTAACCGACTGTAATTTGCAACGATCTTTTCTTTATAAAACCACGGCAATTAATATTACTTAACCCTAACTAATGGACGTTTCACGCCTGAGTTACTACACGTCGCTAAGCCCTCGCTAAATAGTATTTTTATCATATCATGTTACAATCAGATATATGTATAT
>JADGIL010014418.1:0-10591 GCA_020352625.1 Cactoblastis cactorum
GTTTAAAAAACATATACTCATTATGCAAATCGGAAAAAGATCATTTGTTACAAAATCGATTCTTTTCTCCTCGATTAATTTGTGTTTGATTTATTAGACTTCGATTCGAATCGATTTAAAAATCGAATTTTTTTGGAAAGAATCGCCATCCCTATAATGAATGAAGTCCACTTGCAAAGTGACAGTGTATCATAAAAAAGAAAAAAAAATTCTTGGCTCGCACAGCTTGTGCATTTGCGACTACGGAGTAAAGTTAGGGAAAGGTTTTAAAAATTACAAAGTACCGGAGCAAGAAAAATATGAAGTATGATAGAATAGAAATCAGCCATGGAAATCAGACAGTTTGATTATAATATCGTTAATATTGTCTAAAATGTCTATGTCTATGGTTTATTCCTTTGCCTTTCTTATAAGAAAAAACTTTACAAAAAATGTCTATGGTCCTGTCCTTTCGACATTTACGATTACGTTCAGTAATATATTGTCTCAATATATTTTATTTACATCCGCCAATATTGCAGGTTATTAAACTGACCTTAACTATAATCCAATTATTTATACAATATTAACATGCATTTTATGTCAAATCAAATTTGACTGTAAAATGTTTGATTTTATTATAATCGGCAAAAGAATTTAATTTTTTTTAAAATTATCTAATGTACTTTCTGAACGTTAGTTGTCATTGAATAATATGTATTTTTAAGGAGAACAAAAATAAATTTCTATTTTGGCTCGTAAACATGAGAAGAGCGTACCAGATCCTACCAGAAGTTTCTTCAAGTGTAGTATAAAAGTGCAGTCGATCAAAAGCTAACCTGAAGTTTACGATATTTAATGAAACAAACTACAAAATATGGGAGTACATAACGACGAGGCAGAAACTTATAAGAATAAGGGTAATGAAGCTTTCAAAGCGGATAAGTACGATGAAGCTATTGCATTGTACACGAAGGCAGTAAATCTTGCCGAGCAAGACAGTAGGGACTTGGCTACGTACTTGAAAAACCGCGCCGCTGCATACCTCAAAACCAACGAATACGATAAGGTTATAAAAGATTGTGATGAAGCCCTTAAAATAATTCCTGAAGACCCTAAGGCATTATATCGTCGTGCACAAGCGTTGGAAAATCTACAGCGATATGAGGAAGCTTACAGAGATGCAAAAACTATATTTACAGTGGAGCCTACCAACAAAGCCGTGCAGCCTATGCTATCGCGGCTGCACGCCATCGTTCAAGAGCGCGCAAGGCAGAGTGCGCAGACCAGCAATAAGGTAGAGCAGATGTTCAAACTGGCCTTCGAACTTGGTGAAGATAAAGAAAAACGAGAAAAGGCAATGGCCAACTTGTTAGTACTGGCAAAGGAGAACAGTGGTGCAGATGTGATGATTAAAAATGGAGTCGTACATAAAATACAACAGTTATTAAAAGTAGAGAAAAATATGGATATATACTGCAATGCTGTGAGGGTCATCAGTCAGCTGTGCAAGAGGAATATAGAAAGAACTAGAAATATCATCAGGATTGTTGGCATTCCATGGTTCCTTGAATTAATTGATAGCAACCATGAAGAGAGGGTGAATGCAGCACAGTACTGTCTGCAAATCATATTGAATACATTCTCTGGAATGGATAATAAAAAAGACAGCAAACCTGACCCCAAGCTTTGTGAGGAAAATAAAAGTGAAATTGATGTCCTTCTCACTTGTTTGACTTATTCGATCACTAACGCAGTAATTTCTGGGAAAGCGAGAGATGCTATCATGGAACTGATCATGAGAAACTGCCACTATACGGTTATAAATTGGGCTGAAAGGTTTGTTGAAATAAAGGGCTTGCAAAGACTTCTACAAGTGTGCAGTGAACTGGAAGAGTACAAGTATGAGTCTGCTATGAACATCACTCCTTCATCCAGGACCATTGCTGCTGCTTGCCTCGCCAGAATTTACGAGAACATGTACTATGATCAAGCTCGAGAGCGCTTCAACAATCAGGTGGATGACTTTGTGAAGGACAAATTAATAACACCAGATCTGGAATCCAAAGTCCGGGTAACAGTGGCTATAACTTCTCTGCTTAGGGGACCCCTAGATGTTGGAAACTATGTCATATCCAAAGAGGGCATTTTGGAGATGATCCTTGTGATGGCTCAGACTGATGACCCTCTGCAACAGAAGGTAGCTTGCGAGTGTATTATAGCTGCTGCATCCAAAAAAGATAAAGCGAGATCTATTATCAACAAAGGTGTAGATATTTTGAAAAAATTATACCAATGTAAGAATGATGCAGTGAGAGTTAGAGCTCTTGTTGGACTGTGTAAGATTGGCAGTTTTGGTGGAGATGATGCTTCTATACGACCATTTGCCGATGGATCTACAAAGAAGTTGGCTGAAGCATGTAGAAAATTCTTGGTGAATCCAGCTAAAGACAATGACACGAGAAAGTGGGCAGCAGAAGGTCTTTCTTACCTAACTCTGGATGCAGATGTGAAGGAGGCATTGGTTGACGACAAAGCAGCCATTCAGGCTCTTATTGAACTAGCTAGGACGGGAGACCAGTCCTGTGTGTATGGTGTTGTAACAACACTAGTCAATCTGTGCAATGCTTATGAAAAGCAAGAAGTCCTGCCGGAGATGTTGGAGTTGGCTAAATTTGCTAAACACCACATCCCTGAACAACATGAACTAGATGACCCGGACTTCATCAATAAAAGGTTAACTATTTTAGCCAAAGCAGGAGTTACATCAGGTCTGGTTGCATTGTCTAAAACTGAGAGTCACAATTCCAGGGAACTGATTGCAAGAGTTTTTAATGCTATTTGCAGTCTGCAAGACTTGAGAGGTATAGTTGTACAGCAAGGAGGGGCGAAGGTGCTGATTCCTATGGCACTGGAGGGGACTGATAAGGGCAAAAAGCAAGCTGCACAAGCATTGGCCAGGATTGGTATCACTATCAACCCTGAAGTTGCTTTTCCAGGTCAGAGAAATTTGGAAGTCGTCAGGCCTCTAATAGCTTTGTTACATCCTGAATGTTCTGCTCTGGAAAACTTTGAAGCACTGATGGCTCTCTGCAACTTGGCGGGAATGAATGAGACTACAAGGAAAAGGATACTCAAGGAAGGTGGGCTCTCTAAGATCGAACACTACTTGTACGAAGATCATGCGATGTTAATAAGGGCAGCAACACAATGTATATGCAATTTGGTACAGTCTGATGATGTGATAAAATCTTATGAGGGCAATAATGATAAAACAAAATTTTTATACCTTTTGTGCCAAGAGGAAGATGTCGATACTGTGAAAGCTGCTGCTGGAGCTTTGTGTGTCTTAACGTCTGTCAGCAAAGTGTGTTGTCGGAAGCTTTTGGATGTCCAGCCTTGGCTAGAAACACTGAGATGCTTATTAGCCAATCCAGACAAGGAAGTCCAATACAGGGGCTCTTACATGTTGTATAACATTATAAAGGGCGACAAAGACATCGCTTTTAAAATATTTGAGACAGATGTTATGGAAATATTAATGGCTCTGACTAAACTTGAAGACCCCGAGGTGGCCAGAACCAAGGAGTTGGCCCAAAAGTGCTTGGACACTGCAGAAAAAATGGGTGTTATTAGGAAGCCAGATGGAAACACCATGGTAGATCCTTTTGCTGAAGTCCCTGAAGAAGAAGAAGATTAAAATTAATGTAAAATCAGTTTTATAATACTTAGTACGTGAAAGATTTAAGAATTCAAATGTTTATGTATTTAAAGTGTGTTATTGTTGGGAGTGCCTATATGATACTGCAACCAGAGATTTTACTAATAAATTTTATAATATATAATATCATGTATTTTTTTATTTTACCAACTTTTCCTCCATCTTTAAAACAACAAAATCATTTTTTTTTATCAGGTTGAATAAAGTATAAAAATTTGTTAAATATTGATTTGACTTTTATTTGAATATAGTTTAGATCAGCAATCGTATATTCCATTCAAAATATTTAATTTATTTTTTAAAGTAAAAATAATAAAATAAAAAGTCCATAAATTTAATAAAAAGAAAATATAAATAAATGCGTTTTCCAATGTCTGGAATTATATTTCAAATTTCGCGCTTTTGAATTCCAATCTTTCCATTATGGAATACCGCGTCCTTCCCCCTCCGGTTCCCTCTCATTCCAACCATTTTTAAGTAAGGGTCTTTTATAGTGTGCGCTTAACATAAAAATAATTAAATTTATTCTTTATTTAAATTACGTTTCATAAAGTTACTTTAATAAATAAATTTTTCTTTCTTTTAATGTAACATTATTGATTTTAATCATAATTTAAAGATTATTTAACTATTTCTTTAGAAACGTAAGAAATATTGTTGCCATTAATAATATTTTTGAAACGCGACATGCTAAGGACCTTTTATATGACAGCTTGATTTGGTTTGGTTTCCGCTACTGTGCTATTGTACTATTTTTCGGTTTTTAATAAGAAAATCGCAAGAAAATGTCTATTTCTACAGCTACAGGTATGCTTTTCATCTTTGTACATCATATTTTAAATCAATTTCATCTGTCCTTGCAATGTTTATTACTGAACCAGGTCTATTGAGATTTTCGGAGAAGTGCCATGGAATCCCATATGGCGGTCCATACAGCACATGATAAAGTGACGCTGTTTGACATATTTGATCATAAATTTGCCTCATCAATTCATATATCTGTGATTTGGAGTGTTAAATCGTAGGAAAACCGATCGTTAAACCGCATTTAGGTTACTTGGATTATCCAGTTTTTTCTGGAGTTCTAGGCGTCCTAGCTCCTCTAGGAGACACAGCACTTGTACTAATATGTTCAGCTATTATTTAATTATGTTGCCAAGTGTTTCTAATGGGTAATATTACATTATTTTTCTATTTTGATTCATTGAACAAGTACAGTGTTTATAAAATTTCAGTATAGAACATTTCGTGTTAAGTACACAGAATCGTCACAAAATGTTTTTAATATTGTAGATGAACGCACTGAGGGTGACGACGACACATCACAAGGAAGCCAACCAAAAGATGACAGTAGTGATTCTGAGAATGAAAATGATAATGAACATGGGAATGAACCTCAGAGCCAAAACGGCGGCACGCCCAGCCCGGAGATTCACGAAATCACTAGTGACGAAGAGGAGGATGCGGGAGACGGGCCCTCCAATGATGATGATTCTTCCAATTCCAGTTCTGACAGCAATGACAGTTCTGAAGAATCACAACATAGCAATAAGCAAATGGATCAAAATAAAAAAGGTGATGAACAAATGGAAAATGGGGAGGAAGAGTCTGATATTGAAGAGGTTTCTATGGAGGATCCATTAAACCAATCGCAAAAAAATAAACCCATCGTCGTTAGCGATACTAGAAGCTTAGCAGAATTGGCAACTAAACAGTCAAACCCCAATGGTGATCAGAAAGAGCCTACCGTAGTTATTATTGACACAAATTCAATATTATCAGGGAAGAGTCAGTCCTCTTCCTTAATAAATAAACCTCCATGCACTAGTGCATTAGATGCTCACAATCTGTGCCAGAGCATAGCAGCCCGTGGAACCACTATAACCCCTGTGAGTAGTAAAACCAGTGTTCCCAGCCAGGCCCCACAGAGCAACAGCACACCAGCTCCACAACCCAACATATTGCCATCCCTCACCGATGATATGTTTGTGGTGGAAGCTCCTTCATTCATTGTTCCTTATGTCTATGAAAAGCCTTCTATAAAGCCTTTTCGGGAGTTTGTGGATAAACTAGGTAAGGAACTTGAAGAAATAAAACTTAAGGAAGATAAGGAAAGGCAAGAAAAAGAGAAAGCTGAGAAGGAGAGAAAGGAAAAAGAAAGGCAGGAGAGGATTGCCAGAGGGGAAGAAGTGGAAGATGAGCCCGAGCCCGCCTCTACAGCTGAGGAAATAACTAAAGACAAAAAAGCAGAGAAGAGGAAAAGAAAACAAAGGACAGAGGAAGATGATGACTCATGGGACGGTGAGTCTAGCTCCGAGTCAGAAGATGAGGTAATGAGTGATGATGACACAGTTGTTATTAAAGACAAAGATGATTCCATTGAAGAAATCAGAGATCCTATGGGCTTATTCCCTAAAAGTGTATCAGGAAAATCTGACAGTTATTTTGATTGTTCTTTAGGGCAGTTTTTTATTAACATTGGTTTGAATTTGGTACAAGAGTTCGTACAGAGTGACTTGTTAAAGCAACAAAATCGTAAATTATATAAAGAAAAGAAATCAGGGCGTAGCACAAAGGCCACAGAAGCGGCTATAGTGTCCCTGACTCAGAATTTGGAGTTCAGTAGGAGAACAAATGCTCCTTATGCTTTAAAAATGAAGAGATGTGAAATTTGTAGTTTTAAGACAGAGTCTATGTTAGTGATGGCCCATCATCTAGAAGCACCTCATATGCGTAATAATATTTATAAATGTAATACATGTGCTTTCGAAATTAGGAGTCCTCACGACATTCTGTTTCATATGGAAGCAGAGCACAATGTCAGAGGTCGATTGGAGAGAGCACCCGCTTACCAACAATGTGCCAATTGTCACTTTGAGGACAATAGTAAAACAAAATTGGCCCGGCATCTTATCGCTTGTGCTAAGAAATTCAAGCCAGAATTCAATCTGGGACCTCCATTAGAGTGGGAGCCACCTGCAAAAATACCAAAGTTAACCCGAGCTCGTAGCAACATGGTATCACCCTATCAGCCCAACTTCAGCCGATCCCAAGTGGGCGTGAACAACATCGGCAGGCCACCGCTGAATATGAGCAATATGATCCCTGGCCTGCCGGTGCTGGGGCGGCCCCGCGGCCGCCCGCCGCTGTCCGCGCCGCGCCCCACGACCGTCGCCGGCGTGCCCATCATCAGGAGCGGACTCATGATTATGCATAATAATCCTCCACCAGGCACCACCATATCCAACTATCCTATGATACAAAACAATCAAGCCAATAACGCGAACGCCACGCCCAAGATATCCATAACGCCCCTTCCTCGCGCGCCCCAACCTTCGTCGTCGCAGCTGACCCAGAATTCGAAAGCCGCGTTCGTCATATGTGAAATATGCGATGGTTACATTAAAGATTTGGAGCAGTTAAGAAATCACATGCAATGGATACATAAGGTGAAAATCCACCCTAAGATGATATACAACAGGCCCCCTCTGAACTGTCAGAAATGTCAGTTCCGCTTCTTCACGGATCAGGGGCTCGAGCGGCACCTGCTGGGCTCGCACGGGCTGGTAACCAGCTCTATGCAGGAGGCAGCCAACAAGGGCAAGGACGCGGGCCGCTGCCCCGTGTGCGGACGCGTGTACCAGTGGAAGCTGCTGAACCACGTGTCGCGCGATCACAGCATGACGCTGAAGCCGGCGCACCTCTCGTACAAGTGCACCGTGTGCACGGCCACCTTCGGCATGTACAAGCAGTTCGAGAACCACGTCTACTCCGCGCACAGCGTTGTCGCCAAGCGCGTTATGGACAAGACAAAGACGACCACCCCTCCCAAGGCGGACAGCGAGTCGCTGCTGAAGCCGCTCAAGATCAGCGACGAAATCACCATCATCCCGCAGCCCGCCAAGTCCGCCGTCACCATCACCGCGAAGGGCAAATAGCAGTAACGACCGGGCGAGAGTGACACTCGACCAACCTGATACATCCCCACACCTCGAGCAGTATTCTGTACATAAAACTAAATCATAATGTTATTTAAATCATGTTGATGCCGAGACATAGTAAGATGTAGCTAATTGAGTAAATGTGAATGTTATTTTTAATAAAACAAATTACAATATACATAGCTAAGTTGTACATTCAGTGAATATACCAACAAGCTGTGAGTTTGCGTCGTAGGGCCTTACTGTATCGCAACTTGCGTCGTTTGTGTCACAAAGTCGATAGATCTGTGTCCCGGGCCCGGGCGGGAACGCGGCCCCGACTCGTAGGGGAGTCGCGCAAGTTGCAAATCTTTCTCTTATGTAGTCTTATTTATTGCGGAATTGCTATTCGTATTTATAGTCTGAACTTTTTTATGTATCTCGCCTATTTTTAATTTAAATAGATCGACAGCTGTTTCGAATTATTGTAAAAATAATTATAATTTAGGTAGATACTTTCCATTATGAATGTATAATAAATCAATTATGATTAGATTGTCTTAAATAAATTAAGGAAATAAGTTAAAATTTAGATTATATTCTTGATTAAGTGATAATTTGAACTGGATATTGCCCCGCCACGACAGAGCCAGCGGCGCCGCAGAGCCGCAGCGCCGCACTCCATTCATCAGGTCTATTTATTTCTGATCTCAGGTCAACAGACTGGATGTTGATTTGGTAAAGGTTTACTAAATTGTTAATGTACTTATAGAACTGAAAATGATGTATTTTTTTTATTTAATAAAAAAGACCATTGTAACTCAATTTTATTTTTATTTACATTCTTATTTCTGTCCGTCAGGCTGTCGCCAGGCTGTATCTCATAAATCGCGATAGTTAGTTGAAGTTTACACAAATAATGAGTTTCTGATGCAGTTATAACAAGAACTGTGAATAAGAGCGCATCACTGTACTCTATTTTTTAAGAAACCTTTGTAAATGGTACCGATATTTAGCGCCAAAATAAATAGTACAAATATTGAAATTCATCATCTTCTTTCCTAATGCGCGGCGCTTTGAAGTAATGAACAAAAAAATATATATTTAAATGCGGCTCAAAACTACACAACACAGGAAGGATATATATAAATATTAGTTACTGTATACTTATAAGTAATACCCCACTAGTTTTAATTTTTCTAAAATAAGTAAGTATATACAATAAATCATATCTTATATCCAAAACCTAGATTTATTTACTACGTATACCACAACGTTGCTTAGTATTCAGTAAACAAAGTATTGCTATATATGTAGGTAATAAAAAAATCGATGTAGAAAGCTTCCACTGGCAGATGTTTTTTTGTGATGCCGGCGGCAACGGCGTTGGTTTTTTTTTATTCTAATCTTAGTCAGGTGTTCGGTCCCCAAGCCTCTAGGTACTGACTAGAAGGGGCCGCGCAGGGTGATCCATACACAGATGCACACATACATAGGTAGGTACATAGGTATCCCTCCGTACCCCTCACCCCCGCGTGCCTGCCCCTGCCCAACCCAGCCTGAAGTCTAAATATAGCTTAGAGTAGAGAATTTATTTCGAAATTGGCAGAAGTTGATATGAAGGTCGAAGTCTAAAGGTAGTATAAATATAGCGAAATGCCAAATTAGTAGTTGGATATTTAGAAATATCTAGCTACTATCCGACGATCGATTTCTTTTTCGTCCAGACATGTATACTACAAAACCTACATAGTAAAGGAGTGAAATATTTATTTTTTTATTAGTGCGTGCGGCTCTTCAAACCTTGGCGTAAAAATATCAGCCAAGTGCGAGTAGGACTCGCGCACGAAGGGTTCCGTTCCATTACCTGTAAAAACAGCAAAAAATTACGTTACCTGTATGGCAGCCCTCCATAAATTTTAATTTAATTTAAATTATTTATCTTTACATTTTATTATATAAATACATATTTTGTGAATATTAATTTGTTGCTGTTATCATTATCGAGCAATATTAAGTAAAAAAATCACATTTGTTGTATGGCCCCACTTAAATATTTGTTTAATTTTAATTTAGTTATTTATTTTTAAAGTTACTATATAAATACATATTCTGTAAATATTTAAAGCGTCTATCTGTTGTAGTTATTAATATCGAGTAAAAAGAAGCGTAAGCCCCCTTAAATATTTATTTTATTTCGGTTTTTAGTGTTTGTTATTGGAGCAGCAGCAGAAATACATCATCTGTAAAAAATTTAACTGTTTAGCTATCACGGTTCATGAGATACAGCCTGGCGATAAACAGATTGATAAGCGAAGCCCTTGCAAAGCCTTAGTAATAGGGTTCCCGTTTTACCGGAACTGAATCCTAAAAAGGTAATGGTAGTAAAGCTATTTGCAAGGTCATTTGATAGGTATGAATAATAATTGTTATAAAATGCAACTATCTAGGCATACCTATTATCTAAGCATATTATCCTTACTTGGCGGTCCCAAACTTACTATTCGTAATAAGTAAGAATAATCTAATCTTTGATAATCAAAAAATCTAATATAAATTATCGAATCATTGATAAATATCGAGTTTAATATACATATGTAGTTATGTAGATTACATTTTTTGATTACATTTATGAAAGACGGATAAATACTTAAGTATTTATCCGATTGTTGGTACGATTGTCGGTTAGTAACACTAAAATATTATAATAGCTGCTTTAGCTATTATAATATATTGCTAAGTTTTATACTTATATTTATACTTAAAGTCCATAATTATTTTATGTGTTCAATATAACCTTATAAATATTTATTAAACGACATAAAATATGGACTGTATGTTGTTTTGTAATACTTCGTTTATAAGTGCCTGGTTAAAACTACATAGCAAATTGCACTAATGAGTTTTATTAATTACTTGCTTTGTTGGGCGTTAAAATATATCCTATAGCCCTGAATAGTGTAGCTTTCTG
>JADGIL010014419.1:0-20540 GCA_020352625.1 Cactoblastis cactorum
TTTCAGTTCTTTGTATGGGTACTATATATTATCACGCTATAACCTACGGGGGAACTGTGAATTTTTCGTAAGCATTCTGTGACAGTACCGGTACCGCGAGATAACCTAGGTTAACGCGGACGAAGTCGCGGGTAACAGCTAGTATAAAAATAAAAAAGCAGTGCCATCTAGAGCAGTTTTCAGGCGTTGCGATATAAAGTATATTTTAAATAATTGATAAATGATTTTGATAAAATGAGTAAGTAAAACGGGATTTCAAATTATTCAGAAAAATAAATATATATCTTCGTTCGTTATAATAAGATGTATTTACTAAAATGCAATATTTGTGGTGATTACAAGTAAAAAAAAAACAAGCCATCTAACGGCAAACAACCTTTCTTACCTTTGTACTTGGTTTTCACAAAGAGCACTGAAATCTGCTTTTAGGTTTGAAAATGAATTCATACAATTTTAACTATGACAGACAGATGGCGTTAGTTGTATGCTATTGTGAGGTAAGGCTATGAAGGTAGTATCGTATATATTAACGTACAACAGGAGCGAGCTCTTATTACTAATCACTTTTCATTAAGATTTAAATTTAAAGGGATCGCGGTCTATTGGAGTTAGCCAGAACAGAAGCCTTATATCCCTTTTTTAAAATTGCCATACTGTAATATTGGAAGACTATGACCAAAAAAACTATGCAAACATTAAAATGAAAAACAAACAAATATTTATTATTCACACATATTAATAATTATTTACTTTCTAAGTATCAAGGTTTATATTTAAAGTAACTGGATTAACGAGCCCACAGAGATATTAACAACACGGGTTCAGGATTTGACTCTAGGACAGTAATTCCTCGTGAATGCGCAATCCTGTTATTTATGGAAAGCAAAGAATATAACAAAATTTTATGACTTTATTTATGCAATTTGCGGTACTTGCGGTAGATTAAATTAGTCCTTATGGAATATAATTTTTACTAGGTAATCCGTTTTTATTAGTTGTTAGTTAATTATGTATGTTAAACTAAGTATCTGTATATATTTAGGTAGATACTTTTATATTCATCGAATAGGCAATAACGCTCTTGACAAAAATAAAGTAAATACATAAATACACAAAAGGTTTATTGAAAATTTCAGAAGACTTAAAAACACATTATTAAAATAAAAATATGTTTTATTAAATAACAGCAGCCGAAGAATAACCGTCAATTATAGAGAGTTATCATCTAGTACACATCTAAGCTGTTGGCTTTAACCCAAATAAATAAGCTATTTAAAGGACTATTGTTCAGACTTGATATTGCTATGAATAACATGCTAAATGTTAATATATGTATACGTTTGATTATTAGGTATTACTTGATAAATATAAGCGTTGAAAATTCAGGAACTTTTTATAGCATACGATATGCTATTATCTATACTATAATAAAATTGTAACTGAGCTGTGTCTGTACATGGGAGATATTTAAGAAAAACATATTATACATAACATACTTTACAGAACCTATAGAAGCCAAAACGAATGTTTTTAGAATTTTTGTCTGTCTGTATGTTTGTATGCGCATCACACAAAAACTACCGAACAGATCTGGATGAAATTTGGCAGAACGATAGATTATGATCTAGATTAAAAGGATAGGCTACTTTTTATCCCGGAAAAATGTACGGTTCCCGAGGGATATAATTTATTGTGACCGAGCAAGGGACTGACAAGATATTATAGTATCCATTAGTCGGAGAAAGTCGCGGGTATTAGCTAGTATAAATGTAGGTATCATTAAGTATAGTGTTTCTTGTTAAATCGGTAATAGTTCGTTATATTTACCTGAATATGAAGATTAAAACATAGTAAATAAAAACATTTCTATTGTTGCAGAATACAACTGTTTGTGTAAATAGTGCGCATCATTTTTAAATTTTATATAGAACTAACCACCCGCCCCGACTTTGTATGGGCTTAAAAACCTTGTGTCAAAATCCGTTACGTTGTTTTAAAAATCTAGCATATATAGAGAAAGACAGCGGAAAGCTACTTAGTAAGGCCGAAGCGCTGCCATCAACGCGCTAGTCCCTGCATTTTTAATCTGTAATATCTTCGAAAATATCTATCTAAATTATATACTATAAATTAAATTATATATAGAGGCATAATGTTCTATATTAAATGCACTATGTATTGTAGGTACTTAAATGGAAAAGGATTAATGCTGTATTGTTTAAAATCACTTCGTAAATAAGTTAATACTTTAAGTAAAAAGTAAAGTAAAAAGTGGTCATTGTGGATTATTCCGAAGAGATAGATATATACCATCGTGGACTTTTTATAGATCTCTTTAAGGGGCATATAACTGTAGTACAATATTTTAATCCATCTTGTAGGCTTCATTAAAAGTTATTTCATCATTTAGAAAATTGATCTAGGTGATCTGTGCCCTTACAGCACATTAATTGGATTAATCGATTCTGAAATATCGTAAAATTAAAAAAAATATGCACTCCAAAATATTATATGGTAGGTATGTATTGTTTAACACGGCACGCGTCATAGCGCGCAACGAAATCGCTTCAAAAAAGGAGGTTGTCAGTTTGATCTGTATGTAGGTATGTATGTTTGTCCGCGATTAAGTACCTTGTGTTTGACTGGACCGTTTTTTATTTGATTTGGAATGCTCAACATATGCTCAATGTATTTCTTTTTTACTTTGTTCTTTCATAATTAACGAAGTGGACACGGGTCAGCTAATTACTTTGTTTTATACTATGTAGTGATAATAAATGTTTAAAAAAAAGATGCATGTCTGCTTTTAATAATTGCTCGAAATAAACTGACATCCAAACAAGTGCTAATTATTACCTTTCCTTCTTTATTTTTTTTTTTGCGGTTGGCGAAGCAACAGGTGGCATGGTAGACAATAAATAGAAATATCATACAAAAGCTTAGCGCGCTCCGCAATTGATCCGCCGTATCTGGGAACAATGGTCCGTGATTGCGGAAAATCATTGTTGCAGTCTGGTGTTAATTATTTTGCAAGTATAATTGTTTCAGTTGAATACTATTAGTACTACTATTATGTTTGTAAATTGTTAGATTGAATATATATAGGTAATTTAAAATTGAAGCGCCTGGATAAAATTTCAAAAGAACTTTATATCAGGATAGTGTTATTTACCCGGTTTCATACATACCATTCTTTGTCATATGTATTACGCAAAACTTTTTA
Organism: Cactoblastis cactorum; assembly: GCA_020352625.1. Lineage (NCBI taxonomy): Eukaryota > Metazoa > Arthropoda > Insecta > Lepidoptera > Pyralidae > Cactoblastis > Cactoblastis cactorum. Next base: position 3,224 of record JADGIL010014419.1, read on the forward strand.
ATATTTTCGTCCAATGTTGTCTGCCGTATGGATGAACTGAAATTAGTGGGACTATTAGTAGTAAAAGTTGGTTTAAAGATTAAATTGACTAATGGAGTTACAGACTAAACTTCATAAAAAAATAATAATAAAATGCGGGCGAAGTAGTTGATAAGGACATGCAATATCATTGTAAAATTAAGTCAGAGCATGAGATGATATTTAGTTTATTTATGCATGATCATTTAATTTTTTCATGCGCAGGAGCTGGTAGACATAATGCTTAAACGCATGGATCTGGACCTGGATGGGGTGATCAACTTCAAGGATTTCCACGACTGCGTAGTGAAGACGCCGTCTCTGCTGGAGGCCCTGGGCTACTGCTTGCCGGAGCGTCCAGCTGTATACGCTTTCATAGCCACCTGGTGTCCCAGTTGGGGCAAAATGTAAAGGACGCATTTTCAAATACATATATTATTGTTTTCCTTTGGCATATTAAATCTAAAACGTTCGACGCTAGAGGAGATTAAGATACATAAGTGATCTTCCACATTGAGATCGAAAATTGTAAGCTACTGTGACGATAAAACATTAAAATTAAATCATCAAACAATTTAGTTGCAGAGGATGCAGTTTTAAGGCGAATAATATTTTGTCTTTATTTTGTAGATATTATTTGCCTATTATATGTATTAGTTTAATACCTATACGAAGTAGAATAACTAATTTTATATTTCATAATTCAATGTTATTTTGTTATAATTTCAATGTAGAATGTGAATATTATAAAAATGTACCTATTTGCAAAAAGACAGAAAGGGTGAGGGCGGGTATGAGAGAGCAAAGGTTGACGTCACCTGTTGCTGTTGTCATATACCTAACTTCCGTTAAAAACTGCGTCGCCGTAAAAGAAGGTATAAACTTTAAGATGACATAACTTCTCGGTTTCACAATTTCAATGTCCTAGTTTTATGAACACTATTTTCAGAAGACGTATGTTTAAACTCACGCCCAGTAAAAAAGGTGTGCGTGTATATTCAGCATTTCATTTTAATATTTTTATAAAGTCAAATTTACAAAAATATTTGGAAAAACTAGTAAACAAATATAAGTAGTTGACATTTAGGGCAAGAAAGTTGAGATCAATCAACCAGAACACTCATTCTGCTAATCTATGAAATAAGCTAGCTCTTATCTTTGATCATACTAAATATATGTTTGTTTAAATTTATTTGGAAAAATTGTGCTGATTTTGTGAAAACGGTTTATTTCGTTATCATAAAAAGTTTATTATTGGTTAACATTCAATCGTCGTCGAAAGTTAAGTTTCGTGTTAAGATGTTTCAAAAATGTTCTCAGAATAAAACTTATCAAACAGAGTTAGAAGAGTAAGAAAAATTAGGAATTTATATAGTCAAAGATAGTGAGCTCTGATTAATGAGTATTATTCGGAGAACCTTTCTTTAACATGTTAACCTAAAAAAGCTAATTAACGACAACTTCAAAACTAAATCTTTTTTATTCACAATGTACTTTCCATTTTATTTCATAAATTCATCCTTGATTTTGTAAAAATATGAAGAGGAGAGATCAATCTTCACGCACTTTAAAACAAAAATTGTATTACCTACACATCTTATGTACTAAAATGATATAGGTACCCCTATTAGTCAAAATAGCTTTATTAAAAATATAAGTTTATATGATTAATTAAATAATAGTACTTTGTCAATTTGCTTAAATGGAGTTTGATTGGTTTCAAGACAGCTTAAATAAGCAGCATCAGTACTTGAAAGCAATCGGGGAATGTCTCCTCTAGGTCATAACGTCTCGGAGGAATTTCACAACAAGATGCACTTTACTTGTATAATTTATACCTACAGAGAGATATATAGTATCTACTTTACAAACTTCAAAATAAAAAAATAAAGGCTTTTAATAACAATTTTGTTCTATAAACTTTTTTTTTGAGAATTTACATACATCAATTAAACATAGGATGTAGTTATAAATAAAACTTTCATTTCTTTTCCTCTTCTTGCATATCACACCTTTAAATATTTGGCATTTTACACCTTTTGTTTTTATTTATCAATCCTTTATCCATCTCCTTTCCAACTAATTGTTCATTCGTATCATACTTCTTGACTGTTACACAAACTAACCACCTATATACTGCTGACGGGCTGACGTATAAGAATTAATAATGTGACGCACAGCACACTAGTGATTTTATAAGGGTACCGTTTTTCCCCCTTTTGAAGTACGAAACACTAAAAATAAACTGATATTTTCTTTCAGTTTCTAAATTAAGCTTAATAGAACTTTCTTTGATTTCCGCAACATTTGGAACAGTCTTCATGAAAGTCTCATAGTTTAAATTTATTGACTCGTATGTTCGTGGAAAACTTACAGGTTATGTAAGTTTACTTATATATGTATAATCGAGGTACGTACAACCTCAACACACAAGTTTCACTCGACTGTTTATTTATTCTTTGTTAGGTTTTTGTCTTTTAACAGCACTACTTGTTCTAATATTACTAGCAATAACTGTGCATGAATTTTATCAGATATACAAGATTTATGAAAAACTAAAAAAATAATTTTCTAGAAACAAAACAAGCCCTGAAGTTCATAATATTTGTTTATAGTCATAAGCTGCGTTTACTTATAAAATCACGTAACCCGTCTCGCTTCACTCTTTCATTAAAAAAATACCTAGAGGTTTCCATCTGAAAATGAATAATATTATTATTGTTCTGTGTACAGGTAATATGATATTAATTATAATGGTTATTTCTCTTCCAAACTTCTGAGGGTTGGCATTTGTTATTTTCAAAGTTGTCGTCGGAACAATGCATTGTGTGTGTTGTTTGACGTATCTGCCACACGAGCAAAGCTCTTTACTTTCAATGTTCAATTTTCACTTGTTTATTTCATGTCACGTTTAATGAGAAAATGTATTTTATTGAAAGTAAAAGTAACTATATCAAGTTTCAAGTGTGATATCACTTTACGCAAGAGCTTGTAATTTTGAGACGATGGACTTTATACTATAGGTGTCGATTTTCCACATCTAAAGGGTTCCAAAGGGTTTAAAGGAAACTGTAAATTCCTATGAAAATTAAGCATAAAATCAGTAATAATTCGATTCGTAGAATTGATGATTACCAATTAGAATAATTAAACAATTTCTGGAATGTGAACTGAAAAGGGGGTTAAAATTTGTAACTTCTTTCGAGGGGTTTATACAAAATGAGTGGCACTTTGTGACGGCAGATATCATTGCAGCTATAGTCCGCAGCCGATGGGATGTTACAGGACTTATGTACATATATGGCGATACTAACTGTTGTCATGTTGCGATTAACCTCTGTTTATCTATAGCAATCGTGATTGGTTATCTATTGACTGATAATCTATTAGATCTCGATTTTAAATAGACTCTCAAATTTCTTGTGTTTCGCACTCTATAAATAAAAATATTTTATAACGGTTCATTAGGATTTGATAAAGCTTTAAAATTAACACATAATCCACTCAAACACTATCGACTGATTTTTAATTTTATATAGGTAGTACATTATCATGATTATTGACAAGTAAGCCATAATGAAAATATTTGGAACTGAAATTATTTTTACCCGCACAAAGACATTAAGGACGTCTTTTGAAAAAACATCCACAAGGTCTATATTTGTTTAAAATTTCATAAAAGTCAGTCCAGTAATTTAAATCTCGTACTTTAAAGGGAATTATGGGATAATAGGTAGCCTAGTTGTTCTATCATAATCTGTCCATTAGTTTTTAAAGTAAAGACAAAAGTTCGTTAACGCTGAATATACAACGTATCCATACTAATATTATAAATGTGAAAGTGTGTTTGTTTGTTTGTCCGTCTTTTACGTCGAAACGGATTGGTTCAATTTTGTATGTGGAGATAGTTGAAGGGCGGGAAAATGACATAGGCTACTTTTTAATTATTTCTATTCCCCCACACCCTCCGAATTTGACGAGAGCGAAACCGTGGGCAAAAGCTTGCTTTATTATAATTTCACCAGAAATATTATGAAATACATAGATACAATTTCCATTTCTATCGAATTTTCGAGATAATTTTTTATGCTGTTGTTAAGCTGTTTTTTACTCCATTTTTTATTTCGTGTACCAATTAACGAGTTAATCCGCTTATCCGCTTAGGTTCATAAAAAGCTTTCTAGTTTTCTATAAAAATAATATCAAGTATCAGTAGAACTAACAGAATAGTAAATATGAAAACTTTTAAATCAGCTTGAAGGTTTTGAGAATAAATATAAGGTTTTTATTGTGTCATAGCGATCGATGTTGCTCCTGACATTGAAGCTTCAAAGGCATTGTCCCAGGTGGACTGCGAATGAAAACCTTCAGTTAAATAACAAAACGTGCGTCGGGGAAATACAGACATAAACTCATTTTGAATACATTTTAAGCCTTTTAGATAGTTTATTTTGTTCTACAATTTCCCTAAGCTCCACATTTTCACGTTAACTTACAAGGTTTCCTTTATGAGGCAAGAAATCCTTACAATAATTAAATTCAAAGTAAAGTACGAGCATTTGAACTTGAATATAATAACTCGGCTACTTGGAAATCAGTTGTGCAACAGTTAATCGGAAAAGCACGCAATTTTCTGTTATAAAAATAAGAAGCCTTTCATGTTGGTCTCTTAGAAAGGCCAAGGCCACTTGCAATCACAGCACTGCTTACGTTGCTTAGTCAATTTATGATTATCAATTTATGAAAATAAATATGAAATTATTCCACATGCTGCACTTTTATACATGTGCATTTAACAATGTACCAACAGGTAATTTGACGAACTTTGAGGGCTGTTAGCGAATTTTTGATTAACTCTCATATGTTATTATGATTATTTTATCTTTCTGTTAAAACATTATTTAGTTTTCAATTTGCTCGATAATCAAGTAGGTGGTGATCCGCTCAAAAAGAAAAAATATCTATCTAATTACTCCAATTTTAGTGGGAGAGCCGGAGACCCAACTCCCCCGCCCTCTCCATTTCGGGAGGGCGGGGGATTTTTTAAAGGCCGGCAACGTTTGTCTGACCCCGCGGGTGATGCAATTGTCTATGGGCGGCGGTGATCACTTAACATCACGTGACCCGCCTGCTCGTTACATAAAAAAATTTAACAATACCTATATTTTTAACGAACACATTTTGATAGGCATTTGGAAGGAAAGTATTCATCTATTTGTAATTGTTAAAAAGTATTTCTTATTCAATGAACAGATGGCTGTGGATCGTTTTTAAATACATTAATTATACTATTTATTGTGCGTTAATTTGATGTTAGAAAATATTGATAAACGCTCGATGTTCATGCCTGTGCATAAACAATGTAAGCGTAAGATCCCTGTTAACAATTTGGTGCATAAATAATTATGTAAATTCGATTGTGGATCCTTGGTAAATTGAATATGTAATAAGTAGATATAAGCGTTTATTCTGTAAAGTAAAAGTATTCCGGATGAATCTTCCAACGAGCCCACTAATCAGCTAAGTGTGGCCTTAGATTTCCACTATTCTTGTTTCTGTTTCCCAATCTATACTAATATTATAAAAAGGTAAAATTTGTAGCTTTGATTGTTTTTAAGGGCTAATCTTCGAAAATACTGAACTGATCTTAAAAATTCTTCCACAATCAAAAAGGATCTTTGCAGTGGTATGACCCTGTTGCATGCATTTTTAGCCTGCAGTATGAAAGGCTCGTCCGGGGCAGTACCACCTCTCACAGAAGACCGACACCTGAATGGTAGCTATCAGCCGCCATTCACCGTCCACTGAGTGGGAGAGCCGGAGCCCCAACTTCCCCGTCCTCTCCATTGGGAAGGGTTTTTTTACAGGCCGGCAATGCTTCTATGACCCCGCGGGTGATGCAGTTCTATATGGGTGGTGGTGATCACTTAACCTCACGTGACCCGCCTGCTCGTTTGTTTCCATCCTACATAAAAATGGATGTTTTTTTGCAGTTAAAATGTAGCCTATTTCGGAATGCTATAGGCTACATTTTGACGCTCAACATAGTGGGCATGGGTCGGCTAGTAACAGATATAGCAAAAAAAGTGGAATACTGTGTTACTGTCTGTATCTATCTATATGAAGTACGTACTGCAAAACTGTACATAAACAGGAATACATGTTAGTTTGTACGCAAATAATAAAATAAAAGTTACAATTTTCAAAGATAAATATTCAATGGCGGACTTGTTTCATGAAAGTATCTCTTACAGTTAACCAGTAATAGTAATATTTTTAATGTTATAGTATTCAAAAATGATTTTATTATTCAGAGTGTAAGATTTTACGCAAATTATGGAATTTGTGGAATCATAAGTAGTCTTTGTACTGAGTTTAAATTCTCGCCTTACAACAATACAAAGGCATAAACATATTGGCTGGGCACAAAATAGATAGACTCGTTCCAATATATGTATGTATGCACAAGGTGACTGAAAGGACGTATTTAAGAATTAATATTAGGGCAGAAGTAGCGGCATTGGAGTCGGTGTAGCCTCGGAATATACAGTATTCCGAGTTATATGGAATATCATCAATTCCCTTACGAGATGTTTACATGATTGAGCGGAGGCGAGATCATCTATATTTGAGTAAGAATAGATGACTCTCATAAGGGTTTAACGTTCCACTTTCCTTTTCGTTAATAATTTTACTAATCTGTACATATAATAAAATTGTAACTGAGCTATGTCTGCACATGGGAGATATTTAAGAAAAACATATATCCCCTATATATATATATATATACATATATCCCTTTATAGGACCTATAGAAGCCAAAACGATTGTTTTGATTGTTTTTAGACTTTTTGTCTGTCTTTCTCTCTGTCTATCTGTATGTTTGTACGCGCATCACACAAAAATTACCGAACAAATTTGGATGAAATTTGGCTGCGATGGACTATAACCTAGATTAAAAGATAGACTACTTTTTATCCCAAAAAAATGTATTGTTCCCGAGGGATATAATTTATTGTAACTGAGCATGGGGCTGATAGGATATTTTAGTATCCATTGGTCGGACGAAGTCGCGGGCATTAGTTAGTATATTATGAAATTCGGTTCTGTAGACATCGGAAGTATTCCGGAAAATTAAATTATCTTTTATAAATTTTAAATGAGGAACACGGCAGGGGATTCCCGCGGTAACCGTCTCTACTCGTCGCAATTTTTGGTTTTATTCAGTAAAGATCACTGGCTGTTGTTGTATTCAATATTCATAAAGTCACGGCATTTGTTTTAACCAGTTATTTTTTTTAACTTATCCTAACCATAATTAAATCTAATTTTGAAATTGATTTTCATCCTAGAACTAATAAATACTATGAGTATTTCAACTCCCTGCTTGGATTAAATGTACATTATTTTCCGAGTATGAGAAATGATTTTTATAGCCTACTTTTATGTTCAACTTTTATCAAACACAATTTATTTTTTATGAAAGAGGGAGGCAAACGTGCAGGCGATTCACGTGGCGGCCTTTAGGGGATTTATACGCTTTTTTCTTGAAAGTTTCGATGTCGTATTGGTCCGGAAATACCGCTGCAGGCAGCTCGTTCCACAGTGTGACGTACATGGTATGAAGTTTATTTTTAAAATTCACGGTGGTCGACCGCCACTTGTTCAGACGGAATGTATGAAACTTTAGTCTGCGGCGGGTAGTACAATATAGAAATTCTACAGCGGGTTTCACTTGAACAACTCCTCAGAACACTCCCCATGATAGATTCGGTAGAAAACGCATACTCGTATACCAATATCGTGCCTTTAAATAAATTTCATATTTTTTAAAATCAATATTATAAAAAGCAATTGTTGAGTATTGTGAAATTGAAATTGTAAATTTAATTATCATGTAAACCTAAGTATTGTTATTTATAGCGTGAATAGTGAGGTCATGAACAAGCGGTTATGCCGTTGACTCCTGAGGACAGTGCTCTCAAAGTGTTCCGAGACCCTACTCCCTCTGGAAGATGACCAATTATCGAGGCGCGCATTTAGTACTGAAAGGCGTAGGTTTATAGTTTAGGTAACATAGAAGATCTAAGGGCAATTTACACTGGTCGGTTTAATCACGGATAAAAATATTTTTTAAGATAGTGTAGTTCGTATAGTGCTTACTAATGTTACCTAGCAAAATGCGTCTCTTTTTAAATAAAATTGCGTGTTATATAGGTATATAGTAACATATGACCTGGAATAGCATAGGGTACACGAACGAAGACCTAAAGTGGAGCTAGTATATTTTATTTATATTAAAAAATTACGTGTATACGTTGATAAAAATACTCCCTTAATTTAGCAACGTCAATTTTACGAAAACCCAAACATATTGCAATATGTAATCCTCATATATGGGGATGCGAGCACGTTATTATAGAAATTGTTTGTCAATCAATCTAATAAAGTGGGCTTTCTTTTAGTGGTTTATTGTTTTCATTGTTTTTCAGAGAAATCTTGAAGTAAACCTTTGGTTTATTGTTTATTGTTTTCATTGTTTTTCAGAGAAATCTTGAAGTAAACCATTGTAGTGTAAATTTAATTATGCGATAACGAGCAGATACAAAACTTAGAACAACACAATAAAAATTTTAATTTAGTTCCTCACTTAAAGTATATTTTATAGTATATCTATTACACTCATAATAAGCTAAATAAGTATTAAATTGTAAAATATAACCATTAAAACATTTAATAGTCACACTTCACTCCACAATCTTTCCACGTAATTAAAATAAACATAAGTAGTTTCCACCTTCTCCTATTTGACTTATTGAATGTAACAAGTGGACATAAAAATTTGGCCTTCTTAAGAAAAAAATAGGACAAAATATGACTGAAAAAACCGAATAAAATTTTCTTCTGATGGTTACGTGAAAATACTCGGTGGTATACGCCGAATGTTTGTGATATTCATTTTATGGAATAAATTTACAGATAATGTCTTTTCTGGAATTATATAAACAAAAAATGAAACATTTCCTTTTTTGAACATTGCACAAAAACACTAGCTACGGCTGTAGTGCAACACGCTTTATTAAACTGTAAAATTAATTCAGATATATATCAAATTTTAAGTTTATTAACTCTAAAAGAACGGCATCCTTATAGTATCGTTATGTCTGTTGGTCTGTAGGCCACTGCCATTTTATTCGGTTACTATGCACATTATAAGGTTTAAATTTAGAAGGTAGATGAACCGCTACAAAATTGTGCAGTGAACAAAAATAAACTTAAAAATAGGTACAACATATACATGTAATTCAGGGATGAAAAAAATTTTTTTTAAACCATTACCTTTTGAGGTACCATAAGATAGATCTTTGTAAACGATTTAGAGGTTTCTGTAACAGTTTTTTGATTATGTGAAATATTTGCTTCTAAATGAGTAAAAGGTTTATATGTAGGTGGTTTATATGTTCTCTCTCTAATTTTGAAAAGTACAGTAAAAAATTGTAAAAAGGAATATAGAAATAGAATTTAATAGAAACTTCCAATGAAAATCAGCTTAAACAAAATCTATCAACTAGTTTATGAGTTATGGGATAATTTCGATATTTACACAAACTAGATTGCATCTATCAATCAAAAATTATTTTGCAATTTAATTAATGGTACGGAACCCATCGTGCATGAGTCCAACTTGTACTAGTAATTATTAGTTTCTGTTTGATTTGAATTGTTTTAGGTGATTAAGGCGCCGTTGTCGAAATGCAAGTTTAATGTAATAGTGTTTCAGGTGACGTTGAAGTTTTATTTTTTAGGCTTTATTGAGGAAGAACAAATAAAAGCAATTTAAAGCTATAAAATTTCGTTACAATTGCTTAAGTTGTGACTAAAATATACAAGGTTTAAAGTTGGAAATGTTTTGGGGATTGTCGAACTGTCAATTAAGCGATAAAATGTTGGATGATTTTATAATGATTTTATATACATATATAGCTCTAGAGATTTATTATGTGACGGATTCCGGCTTAATAATTCTTATAACATTATGCAATCAAAGGTATTCGTGTCTTGGATTTACCTCTGGATAGGAAATATTGCTTGTTGCTTCTTCAGTCAAAAAATAATATACGTAATGACGATTATTTATTACAGGCTGGCTTTAATGGCTTATCATGAATAAATTATTAATTTATAAAGCTGTAAACTTCAACAATTATCATTTAGTCTCCAGAAAGATTACCTCTTTGTGAAGGTAGTTCATAACAACATCAGTGCTTTTGAAAAGTATTTATATATTTATAAATAATGGTTACGCTCTCGCAACGTTTGAAGCAATTCATTCGGAAAATATAATCTGCGTCTGTATCGGTGCTTTATTATGTAAAATATATAAAGCTCTTGTGAATATTATTCATTTGGCTTTTACCTATTTATTTGATTGATATCCCAAAGATAAATACCAATAATATATAATTATCTAGATTTTAAGGAAATGGGTTAAAATTATTCTAAAGTGGTAATGAATCGGAATTGCTAACTCTTAGATATCATATTTGTATTTTTAGTAGACATAGAAGTGTTCATTGCTGTAACTGACTGCATTTCACTTAATAAAAGCAGAGATATACGTAAGTGCCTCGAATCTTGATCTATCAAAAAAGTGATTGTTTGTTAAGAATAATCGTGTGTCACAAATTTTGAAGTCAGTCATCAAAATTTTCACGCACGCAGTATTATTGAATTATAGTGAAGTCTGGTTTAGAAAAATGTGCATAAATGACATTGGCACTAAAAACGGTTCGCCATATTGATAGGCCATTTTATTAAATTTTAAGGTAAACCATAAGATGTCATTCATAACATGCATTTACATAACAACCTTGCTCAATTAAGGTGACCCATGTCTTCTTTTTTTATGTAAAAGATAGGCAAACGAGCAGGCGGGTCACGTGATGTTAAGTGATCACTACCGCCCATAGACAACTGCAACATTTTAAAAAGCACCCGCCCTCCCCAAATTGGGAGGGCGGGAAAGTTTGGCCTCAGGCTCTCCCACTCACCGGACGGAGCATGGCGGCTGATAGCCGCTTTGTAAGTTTTACAAAGAATAGCAATTCTAAGAATCCTGTACATAAGGAATTCTAAGAATCTTGTCAATTATTATTTGTATTACAATATTAAACCTAATCCTATTCAAAGTGATTCAGTATATCTAATAAAATCGGCGAAAATATTGTAATCTCAAGTTTAGTGATAATATTAATATTTAGGTAATATTAGTAAGATTTTTGAAGACACGGGTTGGATTTTGAGGGTGCGGGTTTGTGGCGGGTGGGTTAGGGCCAGGGCGGGGGTCGGGGTTACACTTTGGAGCTGGCAGCGTCGGCTGCTCCACTGTCTCTCAGGCATCCTTCGCGGCCGCACGCTCGACGTCCCGCAGAGTCCGCAAACTACCGCGTTCGTCGAGCGATGTAGTTTCGTTTTCTAACATTGAAGAAACAAGCTTCAAACTGTTTTCAACTATTAAAAAAGTTGTTAAAAAATATTCCGGGGTCGCAGCTGACATCTCCGAGGCGGGAACTTCGGGTAAGTTTTTTTTAGATGTTTAAATCTCCGAAATTCCACGACGAGCAAAGCGTGAAAGTTTGAGCGAGCGAGGCTGGCGCGGCGCCGCAACAGGTAGGGTGATATCGAGCGGGATCCGCGCTCACTCTTACTTTTCGTTTAAGGGCCCTGTAATCCCGGGACGTTACAACCGCCATTTTATTTCGTCGCCGCTGGCGCGGGATCCCGTGGTACGCACACCGTGTCGCGCGTACGCTACGAGCCACCTGTGCACGTTGCCTGTTTTACATTTATAAATTTTTATAACTTTTTGAACACATTCATCTTATTTCACTTATCTTCACATTCTCTTCACAGTCATATTATGTTTTCAAAATATAATTTTAAACTAACTACAGCAATTATTATAATACTAAATTATTTTTTAATTTTTATCACAGCAATTTAAATTTTTCATATTTAACTCAAGTTCATAGTAAACGATTTATTCATTCTACTATTAACTTATGAATAAATGAATGAATGATCATTTGAATGAATGAATGATCATTTGAATGAATGAATGATCATTTGAATGAATGAATGATCATTTGAATGAATGAATGATCATTTGAATAAACGAATGATCATTTGAATGAGTGAATGATCATTTGAATAAATGAATGATCATTTATTTNNAAAAAACTATAACACACACAAGTTAATTTTAAAAAAATTTGATATACCTAATTAAAATATAAAAAGATTAAATAAATGCAAAGACAAAATTATACGAAATAAATAGAGGCACTTACCAAAACATTCTTTTGAGTAAGTTTTACTTAGTAATTTACTTACTAGCTTTTCCATAAATGTTATGCTCTTTTAAATTGCAAGTAAAATGTTCAAGGTCGTAGCTTCGATTCTACAAAATGGCTCGTAGCGCTTGGCTACGGCACGCGCGGTCGTAGCCGAAGGTATCTGCAATTTCCTTGAGAGTTATTTGATTCGCGCTGTAAAAATAAAATGAGAGTAGATAAGTATAATTTATTCTACCGTTGTAATTTTGAAATGTACAATATTTTATTTATGAAGCTACTAAAAAGTACATAATAAAGTAGACAAGAATAGAAAAAGTTATGAAAAGTTTGAATGGTGTGAAAGTCCGCAGGGAAATGTTTGAACTACGGTAAAAAATCCGCAAAAGGTAAAATGTATGAAGNNTTTATGTAACTACATTTTGTGCACATAAATTATATTGATTGATTGATTGATTGATTGAAAAATGCAGAAAAATATTTTGATCTGGTTACAAGGAAAATATAGTGGATATTTTATGAGTGATTCTGATCAACCATTGAATTAGATGATTACCCTATTATGTCAAAAAATTGTGACGTAATCTTTCATCTAAGAATGAAAACCAAAATGCTGTAATAATATATGATTATGATTGATCTATAGCATTGTATAACAATTGTTTAAGATATTTACGAGATGCTAGCAATAGTAAGGTGTGAGCGGTTATACGAGTTTTAATAAGGTATGCGGTGTGAGTCGGATTTATTGAATAAGAAATTGTAAGGTCAGGAAAAAAGGAATGTTGAGGCATTTTGTGTAAATTAAGTGGATGGATGAAAAATGACTATACGAAAGGTGCATTATAAAGCAACGATTGTAAAGTATAGTTAGTGTCACTTCGACAAAAGTACTACAATTCGATTGAACTTCAAAATATGACTCCAGAATAAACAGGCGAATATATGAAATGTATGTACCTAATTGATGTTAAGAATACATAGTGTGTATCATAAAAAAGTTTAATTCCTTCAAGTTTTACTTTAAGAGCCTTTATTTTATAAAATCATGAAATATAAGCAAAAAGGTGTTTATAGACTGACTAATTAGTCTAATATTAGTCTAGAAACACGCACAGGTGTGAAACTCGGAAAAGTTGTCCGGCGCAACAATAATATAAGATAAACTAGCTAAAAGCTTGCTATTATGAGGGCTCACGAGATTAATTTTGCTTTATTAGTATGTGAAAAGTTTTATAATACATTTATGTTATATCATTTTATACCTAATAGATTTTGATTAATATGATAAATCTATCTATAACTTACAAGGGATAGACATTTTGTAAAATTTATCATAAAAAATGACATATATGTATGTGTTAGGTAAGTCGTCGTAGGTATATCACATTGTAACAGATATTTAAATTATAATCTTTAATCTCTAACATTCAGAAGGGATCGATTTATTGTAAAGTAAACTACTAAGCTTGACAGGTTGTGTGATAGTGCGGGGTCGCCTCGGCCGCTCGATAATAGCGTAATCCTTTATAGTTTCTGGCTATGTTTGTCTTTAAGCACTGCCTTTAAGCAAAATCTGTATACTAAATGTTGTTATAATATGCATAAGAATTTAATAAAAGTAAAAGAAAGAATTTAATAAAGTGTCCGTTTACGACAGCAAACTCTCGCAAAAATAATGTACTTAGTTGAAAAAAATGTTAAAAAACGTTAAGCTTGGCATGATGTTGCCGCATAAATATAAACGGTATCGGTGTACACAGTTCAAGAATAAATCTTTCGACTCATTTCTATTCTTTTTTTCATTCTTTACTTTTCATTTCGGTCCAAAATTTCTTAAATCCATTTATACGAAATTTTATCTCTCTCAATAGGCGTAAAATTGTATATTTATCTATAACAGTTCATTAAATTACTTTTTTCAGAAACGGTTTTTCATTTTAAGCTTTCTTTCTGCATCATGTACTTTTAATATGAACTGGAAACGGGCAGTTTCGCTTGAGTCGCTTAAATTGGATAAGCCATTTCAACTTTATTCCGCGGGAATTTTAAATTTTATTATGACGCTATGAAGAACACGATTGCTTACTGGAATGTATTTCATCTTAACATATTTTTTATAAATAAATACAAAATAAGTGTTGTGCTTGCAGAGCTAATTCACACAATTATTAAATAGATACTAAAAGGTTCTAAGCGTAATAATTATTTTTATCTTTTAAAATTATACAAAGTAATAAATAATAGTGTATGTAACTTTTCAATTCTTCTTTTAAAATATTATAGCAATTAGACAAGTTTTAAGATTACCCTAAGCAAACAACAGTTAAAACATGTTACCAATATATATTTTTTTTAATTATTGACTATTGGTATTGAATGATAAATGATCGAAACGACTTATCCAATTTTAATGGGATTTTCTACTGGAAGGTTGAAATGAAATTTATTTTTATAAAGGAAAATTTGCTATAACTAAATACACAATTAGAGGTTAGAAATATTGATATTAACATTTAAAACGGGCAATTATTTCCGGAAAATATTTAGTTTCCTTAAAAACTAAACAAATCTAAACAAGGCCATCAGAGACCCGAAATTGACTTTCTATAATAAGTTATGCATAGAGGAAGTCGCGTGCATAATTTAGATTTATATAAAAACAAAACCAGTAAGCCACTACATTACTAGCCAAAATTTTCTTACTGTAATTTGATTCAACTGTCAATATTATAGTTGATACTGCTTTTTAAAAATATTTTGATTATTTTTAGTAAAAATGTTGCTATTTTCTGTACATATGTATATTACATAAATATAAAAAAAATCAAAAAGGCACATCAAATTAAATCAAAAAGGTGATAATTTTTATCTTTCACGTTATTGTGCCGCTTGGTCAGCGAATTTTATCGCATACCTACGTATATTTAGATAGAATACCGCAGCAGAATTTGTAGCCGAGTTCTCGCAACTTGCACATTATAAGTAGTAGCAAACTATTAAACTTTATAGTTGAACGAAGACAGCCCTTAATTATATTGAGTTGATTTATTATTGTATAAGCTAAAAGCATTTGCACTTAAATCACAAAATATTCTAAACTAAAAGAAGGTAAAAAAGGCTCATGATTTTATTATTTCTTAATTTTATCAATCTCATTATAAGTGAAATAGAAGTAGACATTATCATTATGTTTATCTGTTAAACCACAAAAAAGTATTCATTCAGGGTTAGCAACGCGTGTGTGGCACTTCTGGTGTTGCAGGCGTCCATAGGCTCCGGTGTTCGCTTATCATCAGGTAGGCCACATGCCTATTTGCTAGCTTGGTTATATAAAAAGAAACTTGCAGAAGTAAATTGAAATAGGCATGGTTATAATACTTTTGAATAAAAATATATCCCTACTTTAATTTATTGATGTCTGTTATAAACGCTAATTAATATCTATACAATACATATAGTAAAATTATTGCAGGACTTTGTCTGTACATAGTAAATATTAAAGAGAATACATATAGGGACAAAAAAAAAAAAAAAAAAAAAATTTTTAACAAATAACGCATCCAACAATAACTACAGGATAGAATTAAACGCGGTTTCAATAGTTGTATTGTGGAAGGTATAACTTTGATTTCATCTTGATAAACCGCTTGAAACTCGAGATATTGACAATAATAGTTACGCGCGTACCACGTCGCGGACAAAAGCTATTAATAATAACTGGCTCACTATTTACTTCTACACCCAGTCCCTGTTCCGTGACAGGCCGCTAACCATAGAAACCATAGAGACGTAAGTGTTACGATCTGTGTATGTGAGATAGTGTATCTGTTTCATAGCCAAAAACACTACAATGTCCAGTCCATAATTTACCTATGACTAAGTTTTTTAAAGCAAAAACTAACGGCGGGAAATAAAATACTTAACCAGATATTTTAAGGTTACACGTGTTGATATATAAATAATTGGAATAAAATAACTTTCAAGGAAATAAGGTAATGAGACTTGGCATTGACTCAGCACAGCAAGCAGATAGTTTTAACGAGACAATTTATTGCACGACCTCCTGTATACTTCACGCACGGGTTAATATTGCCTTGAATTCACTGCGACCTTGCACTTTCTTCTTGCATCCCGTCACAAAGTCACGGGCATAAAATGTCATTTTAATTTTATGATGTGACTTCGTCTACACTTTCCAACTTTTGTTAAAATCTCGATTTCTAAACGGCGTATCAAGATTAAATCTATACCAGATTTCCTTCTACGATACAAATGTGAACCGTATTGAAACTAATCCAGTAGTTATTGCGTGATTTGCATACAGACAGACGGGACGATTTACCAACATTTCTACGTACAGATATGTATATACTGTTACTATTTTGCTGCTGCTTTTTCACGTCAATGTTATATTTTAAAGTTATAGAGTATACCAACACAATAAACCGAACTCATCTATACATATATAGTATTAAATGTAGACACTTCTCGCGTTTACATACCTCAATCAAATTGAATTGTGATGCGGTTTGTATTTACTTTGGGATAATTTTACCCCGTCGAATGCTAAAGACAGGGCTACTAATTAAATACACAGAGTACACGTTGTTACGTTGAAATTCAACATATTTTTATTTTAATATACCATAGCATTTTGTAATCTTCAAATATACTGTTGTTATAAAATTAGCACTACTGAAATGTGATCAACATAAATAAATTTATTTGGCATATTACATAATTTTTTCAATGCCAATATACCTCTACAAAATTAAATTTATTGAAGTAATACCATGCGTAATAAATTATAATAGGAAAAAGTTCCTTCGCATTTTTTAAGAAAATTCAAAACATTTTTTAATATAGTTTATTGACATTTAACTAAAGTATGTATGTACCATTTTGTTCGATAATCTTTTGACATCTTGTAGGTAGGGACATGA
>JADGIL010014475.1:0-11916 GCA_020352625.1 Cactoblastis cactorum
ATTTTGATTTGTAACTGCAATAAGCATAGCGTTGCATTTAGAACTTAATATAAAATAGATTAATCTCATTTTATTTATGTTTATTTTAAAATATAATATCGTATCGTATAGGCCGGCAATGCTACTGTGACCCTCGGGTGTTGCAGGTGTCTATGGCCGTTGGTGATCACTTAATATCACGTGACACGCCTGCTCGTTTGCCTCCCTCTTTCATTAAAAAAAATATATATTCTGGTCTTGTAAAGACAAAATCAAATACAGTTGTTATATTCTAACGACTAAAGAAAATCCCATTCAATAACTGACTATACTGCCTCAAAGTATTGTTATAAGCCCTGAATGCATTGAACAAAAAGTTATTAGTGAATCATTCTTCTGTTTTTATCCCCATTACAACTTCCTCTGCAATGTTGATGTGCGATTTCCACACATTTGTTTGTGATAACTTTACATCCATATTACACGGTTAATCTTTCAATTGTACGATTAGTAAAGGTGGTATAGAATTTGAACAAGAACATTGATACCGTATCCAGCCCAGGACAAATACATCATCACAAAATACAGACAAATAAATTGATATATATCACGTTGACAAGCCTGAAACGGTCTAGCTGAATATACCAGCGTGCACAAGTTTTTAAAGGAAGAATACGTTCTGGAATGGGGCGGGAGACAGCCGATCGCAACTGGACTGACGCAATCAACCGACTATGCAGCCTTTAGCCAATATTATTAAACCATGCCGTTAGTGGCCGGAAGCACTTCTTAGACCCCCCAGGTATCTATGGTCGACGGTGATCACTTAATATCACGTGACCCGCCTGTTCGTTTGCCTCCCTCTTTCAAAAAAAGTGGTAGGTATGGAATTTTATAACAATTTTTTAAAACGAGTTCGTTTGAATCATATATTCGCCTCTAGTTCCAATTCTTTTTAAACCAATTCTGTTTCTAAATAATAAGGTTTGTTATAGCATAAATTAAATTACATTTATTACAAATGATTCTTACAATTATAAACTTAATCCAACATATCCAAGATAATTGTATTTTTTTAAAATACACTCATCAGCGGTAATTGGTATTATTCTGACACAATTTTTTCACCATATCCCTGTCAAAAACACTCGGCTAAAAAGACGAGTAACCGACACAAAAAAGGTCCACATCGGAAGCATAACGGATCAACTCGACAGTTTTTGTGTGTCAAACACCGTCAGTAATATCGTCATCTTTATTGTCGGACACGTACGTGTATCCTCCCTTTTGTCGTGAGGGATTAATAAAAATGATTTTTAATGTCGGATCAACTTTGCGACTGTGTTTTGGCCTTTCAAGTTCAACTCTAAGTTTTGGCTGAACACAATCACTTCTATTTTTTTAACATTTTAACGTAAGATACAGTAATATAAATGTAAGATTTTATTAAGTAATAGTTTTTATAAGTAATTCTATTTTAAAAATCAAGCATTTAGAAGTTGAAAATCACTATTTAATTCAATATGGGGATTTTCAAGGCAAGAGTGAATTTATTACACTTTAGACCTCATCAGGCAAGATTGAGGTCAAAAGCAAGTTAAAATTTTAAAAAAATGTTGCCCACAAACTTAATAAGGATAGCTGTTTGCAAAAAACGTGATCCGCCTGCTCGTTTGCCTCCCTCTTGCATAGAAATAAAAGCGTCATAGTTTATAAAAAATAAAATTAAATATACGCAGGTCCATACCAAAGTTGGTATAAGAATTATAACTATCAAACCTAATCAAACACCGAAACTGTGACAAAAATACACATTTACGTCACATAGTTATGCAAAGTGAACTTGAAAGTAATCTGTAACTGGTTTACCGCGACCATCTCGTCTTGACATGTTCATTAGCCAAATTAAAACTTGTACAGAGCAATGGGCACGCGTCGGATCTGAGTACCAAACATTATTATTATTATTTTTTTATGTAAGAGGGAGGCAAACGAGCAGGCGGTCCCCTGATCACCGCCGCCCATAGACATCTACAACACCCGCGGGGTCACAGAAGCGTCGCCGGTCTTTAAAAAGCCCCTGCCCTCCCCAATGGGGATGTTGGGCCTCCGGCTCTCCCACTCACCGGACGGAGCATAGCGGCTGACAGCCGCCATTCAGGCGTCATATTATACAGAGCAATGGCCACGCGTCGGATCTATGTACCAAACTTACTCTAAGAACTGGAATGTAGAGTCAGTTCGACGTGTTGATCTGTCGATATTATCTGTGTGAGTAGTAGTGACGAAACACACAAAGAAAAATATTTACTTGTGTGCTGCGTCACTACAGCATACATTGACTACATAAACAGATAAAGTCAACTCTCGTTAGTTGCTTTTATGTTAATCGATGTAATCTGTAATATTTATTAGCAATTAATACCGTTTAGACGCAATTTATTTTTGCTTGTCAACGTAATCTTTAGCGGAAGGTTTTGTGTTTCGATGATCAATAACATATCTTTGATATAAGGTACTTGAACTTGGCACGTATTTGATCTACAATCTCCAGTTATATGGAAGAAGACAATCTATACATATAATAAAATTGAAACTGAGCGATGTCTGTACATATATAGGAGATACTTAAGAAAAAAAGATATTGGGGCTCTTTATAGGACCTATAGAAGCCAAAACGATTGCTTTTAGATTGTTTTTCTGTCTGTATGTTTGTACGCGCATCACACAAGCCATCGAATAGATATGCATGAAATTTAGCACAGCGATGGAGTATGACCTAAATTATAAGATAGACTACGTTTATCAGGTAAAAAATGTACTGTTCCCGAGGGATATAATTTATTGTAAACGAGCAAGGGGCTGACAAGATATTATAGTATCCATTGGTCGGACGAAGTCGCGGGCATTAGCTAGTAACAAAAGCATCTACAAATAAAGTCTTCATTTAAATAATCATAGGCTTCTATGCGTGGGAATTGTGATGAATTTATTATTCCATCGAGTACGTCGATGTTGACTGTACTTATGATTAAAACAACCGTCAAAAAGTCGTCGACAACCGCGAATAAATTAATCAGTATCATCAAATAAATATTTAATTACCGAGGCATATCAATCCACACGTGCCTTTATCTACCGATCTATTTAAATGGCGTTGGTTTTTATAAATATATAAATATTAATACATGAATTGAAATGCATTAGTATACACGAACTCGTTTAATGGAAGCAGGCGATTGTTCGTCTTGTTTTTACTGGCTGGTGTCTGTGATTTTGCATGAGAATTTGAGTGTACAGGATGTGTTTTGATAAGTTTATTGTACCTTAAAGAGTGTGAAATGTCTTTAAAGTACGAGTTAATAGTAACATAAAATATACTTTGACAATAAATGTCAAGCGTGACTTATAGGATAATTGACGTCGGCTGTGCTTCAGAGCTCCTTTATTGGATTTATTTTATTAATTTTTTATTTTTAAGTAGTTGACGTAATAAATATTCTTCGATCTCAATTAATATTTTAAATAATAATTTATGTAACTTAAATGTCTCCTTTTTTTTAATTTTTTTTATGTTAGAGGGAGGCAAACGAGCAGGCGGGTCACGTGAATTTAAGTGATCACCGCCGCCCTTACACTGACAACTGCAACACCCGTGGGGTTACAGAAACGTTGCCGGCCTATAACCCCCGCCCAACCCAAATAGGGAGGGCGGGGAAGTTGGGCCTCCGGCTTTCCCATTCACCGGACTAAGCATGGCGGCGGTCGGTCTTCTGTGGGAGTATGGTACTTCCCTGGATAAGCCGGCCCTTTATTTATAGGTCTTTCTTTCCACATAAACTTTTTTATTCTGACCGAACCTATTAATCTATAATTTACAGAATTGACCATTTTCTTTCCTTCTAACTACACTAAAATTTAAATGTATATAAGGTTTACATTGAACATAAGTGTACATTTCACAATAGTTGATTGTATCAACATGGATTCTACTTCCAAATGTGAAACAAAGTACAGAATTGGTCAATTTGTAAACATTTCCTAAATAAATCAATAATGTACTTTAAAAATTTATCAAATAAATCGTAAATACCTTATGACAAATCGATACAATAGCGACAGATTTGTAAAACAAGAGCCAAGTTCTCCATGGAACATCGCACGCTACCAAAATAGAGATGTTATAGGTGTCGCCGATTACGCAATTGATTCCAATGGCTAGATAAGAGGTATTGTTCTCTCTATAACAGATAAATGTTGACGTCAACACTGACGCCTGTAAAATATTAATAGAACAGGTATTTAGCTCTGGCGGTTAGATAGCTATGACGTACTTAATTAGGCCTTAGTCATATTTATTTTATTGCCATGCGTTCATTATGAAAAATGATAAAAACGTTGATTTACAACTTCATAATCAATAATTAACTATTTAGTTTTTAACCATATCTATTTTTTTATGAAAGAGGGAGGCTAACGAGCAGGCTGGTTACGTGATTTTAAGTGATCACCGCCACCCATAGATATCTACAACACCCGGGGGGTCACAGAAGCGTTGCCGGCCTTTAAGGAATTCTAAAGGCAGCATTAGTTCATTAGAATTAGGATAAATTAGTTTAGAAATTATGGATGTTATGTTATGGTATGTTTTTCTGTTGGAATCTTTCAATCTCAGGCATTCTACTATTGGCCTACGTCTTGTTCAAATGATTATATTAAAAAGCGCAACATCTATACCCTCGTTAATTGTAAGTGCGTGGGCGCAGCACAACTTCAACACGCCTAGCACCCGGATCACCTTGAGCTTAGCACAAATCGTCTATAAAATACACATTCTAACGAAATGTTGAAGTAAATAACAATATTTATAGTCCGCCGCGCCTCTAGATGTATATTTCCTAAGGCAGGCGGGTGAGTTACGATTACGACGAGTCGCCTTGGTAGCCGACCATTATTATTTCAAGATAACCTCCAAAATTATAGTGCTAATTTAATAATAATAAAAGTCTCTTAAATTGTTTTACATCACCTTCCAACCATTTAATAGTTAAGTGAAAAGACGCAAAATTAACATTGGCAGCTAAGCTGTGAAGGTATAGTGTAGAATCTACAACAGTACCCTGACTGAAAAAACATGCCGTGATGATCATGCCGTAATGATCATGAAATTCTAACATAAAAGCTCCTAAATTAGTATTTCTTCACACTACATGACGGCTAGTACTTCCTTGCCTCTACATACAATGGCAACCATTGACAAAGACCATATTTACCTAAACACGATACCTGAAAATTACTCCCATATTATTATCAAACACTTTTGAAATAACATATATCCGTTATCCTCTAAAAGAACATAAAAAAAATCATCAAATAACTCACATTTACGTTGAAATCGTTAATCAGATTACAAAAAAATGATTAATAGAACAAGACACCCTGTATTACTACGCCTCACGAGTATTTGTTTTAGTAATGAACATACGGCGTTTTAAATAATAAAATTTATTCATAAGTCGCCACTTACCATATTTGAGTGTGTGCCCGCGTCCATATGTATGAGTGGTTAAGATATTCTTATTTATGGGTCTATGTCAAGGTCGCTAAGTGAAGTATGGATACTCCCAACTTTGCATAATTCCAAATTATTTATTCGCACCGCGGCGAAACCGTCTGGCGCGTTCCGATTTGAAATTCAAATAAATTCTTTACATTATTCTCTTACCTGTCATAATTGTAGAGTGCGAGATGTTTGTTTTTTTGTTTGATCGCTTGTTTGAGTAGCGGTTGTGGAGATCAGCTGAGTCAGTTTGTTTTTTTTTTTATGTTGGTTGGCCTTAATATATATTTTTTTATGATTTTTATGGGGAAACAAACTAATATGGCGTATTCCACAGACTTTTTAAATAATGTACTAGCACTCTGTACACTGATGTACACGTTTATGTAACAACAAGTTTATGTTACACATCTATTGGGCACTAGCTAATGCCCGCGACTTCGTCCGCGTAGATTACTTAGTACTACTATGCGTAAAATTTTGTCAGTTCCTAGCTTGGTTACAATAAATAATATCCCTCGGGAACTGTACATTTTTTTCCGGAATAAAAAGTAGCCTTTCGGTAGTTTTTGTGTGATGCGCGTACAAACATACAGACAGACAAAAATTCTAAAAAGAATGGTTTTGGCTCTATAAAGAGTACTTATACATATATGTTTATCTTTTTTATAGCTGTCAGTCATGTTAGTATATTTTTTAAAACTAATCTTGTCTTGTAATGAGTTCAAACTTGAATGGTTTGATTGAACAGTTCGTATGGCAATAATTTGTTCATATTATGAACGGAATTACTTGACAAAATCATTTGCAGTAACAATTGTCGTCGTGAATTACTAGAATAAAAAAAATATTACAGTAACCAAGAGAGGAGAATCTGAATTATAATCCTATTAAATAAAATAAGCTTAGTATGAGTTAGACTCGCGAATGAGGGGTTCTATACAGTTAAAAAATTAATAATAATCTTTTTCATAATTAGACTAAATCACAAAATAACAAAATTGGTTCCAAGATCAGGTACCAAGATTAATTAAATACAGCCTGGTGACAAACGAACATACAGATGAACGGACACCGGAGTCATGTAATTAGGTCCCGTTTTTACCCTATGCTTACGGAATCCTAATAAAGGTTACAATCATGTTGATTCATCTGTGCAGGTAAAGGACCTGGTTTGGGCATTTAAGTAAGCATATTCATAACTAGCGTGAGGCAGGTCGCGGTTTTCTTCGTAACAATGACCCGATTTGTTATTATAAGTGACTTTGTCATCTGTTATTTTTTAATATTAATAATGACACAATATATTATATAAATGTATTATGTTTGGCGAGTGTTTGGTTTATTTTATTTGTATATATAACTTTAATAGTCATAACTGCTTTTAAGCCATCAAATAGTGATTTTAATAAGACAAAATTTGTAATAAAAAATGTTTACATATGCAACAAGAGTATATGAAAAATGAGACTTACTATTCGTAGATATTTATTGTTTTTATGAATGAAAGAGGCAAAGTTAAGTGATCACCGCCGCCCATAGACACCTGCAACACCCGTGGGCTCACAGAAGCATTGCCGACCTTTAAGGGATTTATACGCTCTTTTCTTGAAGGTTCCATGTCGTATTGGTCCGGAAATACCGCTGCAGGCAGATAGCTATACTATTAACTATACTAATATTATAAAAAGCTAAAGTTTGTTACTTTGATTGTTTGTTTGTAAGGGCTAATCTTCGGAAATACTGAAACGATCATGACAGTTCTTTCACGATCAGAAAGCTACACTATTCAGGAGTACTATAGGCTATATTTTAACGCCCAACGAAGTGGACACGGACGGTCGGTGAATCGACTATAGTTTCTAAATATTATTAGAATTTTTTTTACCCCTACACTTACACACATTTTTTTACATCTTCTAAAGTATTCCAAAATCACTAAGTTAACATAACTTTCTTTTTTATATCACGAGGTTAAATAAAATAAGAATGAAATAGAATCTTGAATGAAGATCGTGGCGATAGTATATCTCGCATGTGTGGCGCTCCCGTGACGTCACACACACAACACAGCCATTGAGGAGATGATACTCATCTTTATATCATATCATCCTGGATTGAATAAGAGATTAATAATTCATTCATTTTTACTGGTGTTTACACATGTTTTATAATACTTATTATTTGCTATAGACTGCCTCCGTGCTCCAGTGGTCAAGGCGTGTGCCTTGTGATGCGGAGGTTGCGGGTTCGAATCCCACTGGAGGTAACTTTCTTTAAAAAGTGATTTATAGTTTTCTGATTATCCGAAAAGAAAGATGATCCCATGCTTAGGAAGGCACGTGTGTTTCGAACGCCATTTAACGTTTGTATAAACCTATCCTAGAACTGGTTCCGGTTTACCCTTGGGGTTGCAGAGGTCAACCGGTAGTCACTCTGTGTAAAAACCAGTAACCTTAACTTTCCTAGTTTAGGACTAAGCTGACCCTGGGCTCTGAAGCGTCACTGCTGAGGATGCAACCGGGGTAACACTCGGATAAGTAGTACTATTTTCTATTATTTGAAATAATAATAGATTATTTCTAGAATTTGAAATAACAAATACAGATTTTAATCCACTTTTTACATCAAGATCTGGATTTCCCATTGATTCTATTATTTTGTTTAATTTTTGTATCCACATCATAAATAATAAATTATTGAATCGTACAACAATCGTGTCGTGAATCCGATAGTGCTAATAAAACTTCACTCATTTTGAATCCCTTTTTTGGCAGCTAAGTAATAAAAATACCTAGCTTAATAACCAGATACGAAGTTTTCTTAAAATTATATACAAGATAAGTGAACAAAATATACTTTAAACATTATTTAATATACAAATAAATGGTGTTAAATATTAATATATTTCTTTTTTAACTTTTCTTGCAAGGACTTGGATAATTAAAAAATACCTTAGCAACTTTTTCCTTAAATAATCGCTAATGAAAAATGCTTCTTAAAAACATCTATTTTTGTCGTTGTATCGACTCGTCCTTGTACGTAACAGCTGTTATCAGCCGTTATCAGCGTGTATTTAATTGTCAGGAGGAAGCATGCTTCACTGGCGAACTCCCTCTATCATAACATGGCTTAATTGTTGTGGGATAAGTCTGCTGGAGTTCTTGCCACTAATTAACATGGGTTTACTCTGAACTTTAATAGTATTTCATTTAAGGAATGATAGGTATATTTTTGGGGTTTCGTACCCGAAGGGTAAAACGGGAACCCTATTAATAAGGCTTTCTGTCTGTCTGTCTGATACCGGGCTGTATCTCATAAACCGTGCAAGCTACACAGTTGAAATTTTCACACATGATGTATTTCTATTACTGCTACAACAACAAATACTCAAAATAAAATAAATATTTAAGGGCGATTCCATATAACAAACATGATTTTTTGCTCGATATTTATAACGATAACAGATAAACGCTTGATTTTTTTTACAAAATAAATATGTATTTATATTGTAACATAGTATAGTAAACACACACATATGTATAAAGCCACAAATATATATAAAAAAAATATATATATAACATGTGCATTTCTTTATATAACAGATTACCCAGCGAATTTAAAATGTTAGAACCCAAGACATTTAAGAAAACATTAAATAAAAGCGATCATCAATATTGATTATTTCTGATTGCCTCCTCGATACTAGGTACAGGATATATAAATTTGAACAGGGTTTACGAAATACACAATCCTTTTGGTTTCCTGCAAGGTGGTCTAATACGGCGAAGGTCACAGGAAGCAGTACACTGGCCACAGCCAACCGGTCCCTTTTGAAAACTTTAAGACGGCCCTATATCTATTTAAAACTAGCTAATGTCCGCGACTTTGTCAACGTATAACATAATATTGTCAATATCACGGTTGCTAACCTGCATAATTTTTTAGGATTTTTAAAGACAGAGGTAGGTAAACGAGCAGGCGAGTCACGTGATGTTAAGTAATCACCGCCGCCCATAGACACCTACAACAGCTGGTGGTCACAGGAGCGTTGCCGGCCTTTAAGGGATTCTCGCTCTTTTCTTCTCATTATAAATTTGGCACAGCAATGAACTATGACTAGAATAAAAGATAGGCTACTTGAATCCCGGAAAAATTAACGGTTCCCGAGGGATATTATATATTTTAACAATAATGTATTAGAAATATCATAAAATCTGCGCGGATGAAGTTGCGGGCACTAGCTAGCACTTAATATAAGCTATGTAATACTTCGATGTACGCAATAAAAACTATACATGCTTTAATATAGACAGTTGTATGTTTTATTTGTCTGATCTTATCACCATTAGAAGTATTAATGGTTTTTCTATTTACATTATTTATTAATTTTCCACATGATATCATGCTTAATGGAACGAAACTTTAAAAAAATGTGTGTTTCTATAACTTTATATTCTAGAAGTCTATTTAATTTGCATTCATATTGTTTTATACATTTTACTTAATTTTTTTATTTTTTATGATTGAGGGAGACAAACGAGCAGGCGGGTCACGTCATGTTAAGTGATCACCGCCGCCCATAGACACCTGCAACATCCGGGACGTCACAAAAGCATTGCAAAGATGGTTTTGTGTTCGACAAGTCCTCTTGCCAACTACCTATGCGACTTATAACTATGGAATTCTTCTTACTTTTATAAATATTTAAGTGACATATTATAACTATTGTCAAAATATTAACTTGTGCTCTATTTATAGAAGAATAAAACCGGTTACAGTTTTATGAGTTGATATTTACAGTGCGCAATCGTCTAGTTTTTATCATACGAAGCATTGCCAACGTCTTAGCGTTAAATATTGTTGTCCGGGGTCTAATATGCTATATTTATGAGATACTGACGAGCGTTTATGGAGCGTTTTCCTATAGATACATATTTGTCAAAACTTGCCTATCTGGAGATAACTAGAGCTATCGTAGAGAAGTTCTAAATGAACATACTAGTACAAATATAAATGACAACAAAAAAAATTACTAAGTCATCAACTGATCAGAGAAGACGATATTAATATTACTTCTAAACTATTGCAGTAAAAGCAATTACAAAATATTTAATTAGATGAAAGATTTACCTTAATTAATTTAACTAAAACCTTTAATAAATTTATATATAATTTAATAAATACTTGTAACACAACTTCAAAAAATAGTTAAGTATTAGCGATCAGTTAAATACCATTTTATAAACGACTCAAATTGGTGAAACAAATTCAATTTCATAATTAATCACTTGTATTTGAAGTATTATCTCATTTTATTCAATTTTTTTTACAAAAGATATTAAAAATTAGTGTTTACACGGCTAACTCACGTTAATTTTAGTCGGATATAAGATATTAAAAACGCTGCGTTTCACCCGCCCGTCTATATACCTTAAAAGGCGATACCGTTCGCCGATATCTAGCGTAGATTCTTAGTTGCAATCAGAAATAGTCACCAATACGTCCAAAATTGGTCTTTTCAAAGCGTCCAATTCTAAACTTTCGTTCTACGGTAACTCAACGTAAATGTGACATGAGCAACACACCACGTATGATGGCAGATTTGTAACACTTAAAACATATGTGATAAAGACTGGTGAAATATACGACTAATGTGAGATTAGGGGGAAGAGTGGGACGAAATCAAATAAGTAAGGGGCTTTTTAAAAATGTCCATCTTAGTATCGGACCATAGACCATGAGAGGACGCAATAGCGAGTTTATTGGTCGCATCCAATAACCAGACGGTATAAAAATTGTGAAACTCCACTTTATAGTAGGTTAAGTTGGACTGGTCGGACGAGGTGTGATCCTAAGTTCGCTGATATGAGTTGCAACACTGGTTTCAAATCTTTAAGTTGATGCATCTCGTAGATTTGTAGGATATGATTGGCGAAATGAGGCGTACCGTTGAACTAGTGGATTTACTTGTAAAAACCTTAACTAATTTTTGTCCAAGTTGGTAAATTTCTACTGAATGGCATTCATTTATTTATTGCATGTGTTAAAAAATAATTATAACATTGATGTAATAAGTACATTATGTGTCTATATAAGTATAATGAAAGAACTATTAAATTTGATAGGAATTTCATTATTGTTTGGTAAAGGTAGAAAAATTTTAGGTAAATGTATTTTCTGCTTCTCCTATTTAGTTTTTTTTTGTTTTAATAAAGAAAAAATTACCTTTTTCCGTATGTAATAATAATATCAGAAAAATATTTAAGCTGATTACCTTGTTTATTTTTTATTATTTCAAATTTTACAACAGTATATTTATATTTAATTACATTTCGATAAATCACTGAGGTCTGAGGGGAAGTACTTTTTATATA
>JADGIL010014487.1:0-27166 GCA_020352625.1 Cactoblastis cactorum
ATGTCACTCTCCAGCCCTCAAACTATCTTCACATTAAAAAAACACACTAATCTGTTGCTCCGTTTTATCGTGAAAGACGGACAAACAAACACACACTTTCACATTTATAATATTTTGTATGGATTACAGATCCTGATATTTATTCAGATACATTAATACTAATACCAAAGACTGCAAAATTTTGTCCAAAAAAATTACATTTTTAAATTTATTAAACACGTGTGAATGACGTCAAGAGAATAAGGCGATTATCACACTCACAAATATATCGAAAACATTTATTTTTAAATTTATTTATTCATTTTTTTCTCTATGTATACGAGCCATATACTCAATATTCATCATATTATCATACAAGTCCACATTACACGTAGTACCCAATCACGTGTGGATTGTAGATATATAATAGATGTTTATAACTACATATATAAAGTCCGCTTTTATATTTCCACGAAAAATTCATATAACATCACGTCTTTACACTTTACGGAGTAGATAGAGCCGATAGTGGTGAGACAAGTCATGCTTATCTAACTGAATGGAACAGAGTGTCAGATAAAATTACGAGCCCATCACCTATGAGAAGATTAATCCTCTGTGGTAAGCCTTTCTTTTAAATTACTCTTACAATCTGAATAAGATAATCTGCTGGCACAATCCACGTTTTTCTTCCTCTTCCAGTCCAGCATGGAAGAGTATATTTCATTAGATAATTTTATTTATAATCGTTATTTATAATAATAAAAATTAAAACAATGAGGAAATAGTTTGTTTCCTTTGCAGAAGTTGTGTTATATTTTTTTAATATCACATATCCATATAAAAGACACTAGTTAAGATAACGCAGATTCAGAGGAATGAAAAATAGTATTCGAACAAGATTTTACAATTATTATCAACCAATATTATAACGCGTATTACGTAATTTGCCAAAAAAAATGTTACATAGACTCAAAAGAGTTAAAATTCACCATAGTTGAATTATTATGTGAATAGAAAAACACATTTTATTTTATAATCAACTATGTTATACAAGAGCTGTCTAATGTATGTATACTAACTATTGGACATAAATGTAACTACATTCTGCATTAACTGCTGCTAAGCGGGGGAAATGAGCTTAAATATTTTGTGGTACATTCAAATAAATAAATTATAATGACAAATTACTCAGATAACATAATTTGCTAACTATATTTTATAACAAAAATATACAAAGATTAACATCTAAGACCCAGGCCAATCACAAAAATTTAATATGATTTACCAGTTTGTCCCGACCGGGGATCGAATCCGACACCTCCTGATTAGATATTATCCATTACACCGTCGGATGTTTATAGAAAAACTATCGAATCTTTAAATTTATGATTTAACAAGGTAATTTATTTATTGAAATACAGGTTGTTATTATGTTATAATTTCTAATATTTGTTTGTAGCCCCTCAGGGATATAGAGACCAATACTGCTGAGTTTATTTCGGCGTGTTCTTCTCAGTAGTGGTCATTCCGAAACGCTGGTAGTTTATAGCTTCGCAATTAATGAAGAAATAGAAAAACTGACGATTCAAAATTGCCAACATTTGACCTACTTGAATGAATAACTTTTTGATTTTATACAACCATTTTATGTCAAAGACGTTCTTAGAAAAGGGCTGGTCTGAAGTACCTATAACCGACGAGCGTGTATAAAAAGATTGATCTGCCTACCCCTATGAGGAAAAGGCGTAATTATATGTATGTATTTTAAGTTATCACTAAAACACAAACAATTCCATGGAAACGC
The DNA here is from genome assembly GCA_020352625.1 of Cactoblastis cactorum. NCBI lineage: Eukaryota > Metazoa > Arthropoda > Insecta > Lepidoptera > Pyralidae > Cactoblastis > Cactoblastis cactorum. The sequence goes on from JADGIL010014487.1 coordinate 1,787, forward strand.
ATATTTAATGTTATAACATCGGAAAATTCTAGTTGGCACGGATCTAACAAAGTCTAGGCTAGGCTAGTTGATGGCCTAGGCACCAGGCGATACAGCCGCTTGAATGACAATGCGACCCCGAACGAAAGTACTTTTACTATGTACATGCGTGACCAGAGTAGATTATTGTGCACAGAGTGCGTGTACACAGAGTCAATAAAAGCTAGATCAATAGACGGGATGCTAAGATTCCTAGATTATTTTAAAGCTATCTAAATATGCTATTGTGCTATATTCCTAGATTATATAAAGGTGTATTTCTACTCGTACTTTCATATAGATTTTATATTTAATGACCTAGTATCTGTTGGAAATTATATTATGTGGGAAATTTATTTTTTCTTTGACTCATATCCGTGACAAGATTTTTGAAGTTTATGACACTAGTCAGCTTCAACAGGTGAACTGATTACTTGTTATTTTGAATAATCTAACGCAATTACAAGAAGACACTGCTAAGCTGTATTCTGACTTACTGTTTATTATTTAGAGTTTAATACGAATAAAAAATCACTATAAACATCTTATAGTTCAAAGTCAACCCATGTAGCATACAGAATTAACTAACATTCCTGATTCCTGAGTGTAACATATTTGCCTTAAGCAACTACCAAACAATAATTAAGTCACGAAGTTTATTCCAGTACTTATTTAATTTTGCTACATAAAAAGTCATTCGCATACAAATCAGTTAAACTTACAATTATTAAAATGTTAACTTCCTCTATATACATTACATAATCTGTGCAGTACATTAGCAATTGGCGCGCTGCTTGCGGACGCTCCGGCTTAGTCCAGTGCACCATTGACCTGCGTAGGGTAACTATGATGGTCACAACCCAGTCTAGGACAACAGCTGATAACACTCATGGCCATGCAAGTTCTTCTCTAGTCGTATATTATAATGGTCAAATAGGTCCACTACATATTCCCACTGCTGTTTCCTGTGACGGCGTAATGCCATCTGGTTTCAATTTTTTTAATATTTTCTTTGTATAGGCACTGGTGATCACTTACCATATTGTTTGTCCGTCGTCCTAAGTCATACAAAAAATGATTAAAAAAGAATTTAACTATTAATAATAGCTTAATATGTAAATAACATTTAAATTTAAAATTCATATTAATTGTCTTCATTTTATTTTATACACCCCTGTCACATCAACCAAATAATTCCATACAATCGTTTTTTTATCATATGAATGAATAATTTCAGGAATTGATTTCGGGTTTCTGATCGATTTTCAGATTTCAGATTAGCATGATTTTCATTCACAAACGTGCGAGGCGAGGGAGAGACCCCTACATATTAACATAATCCATGCATTTTGTTGTTATTCGCATTCTGTTTTTCAGCTTAAAAAAGTTGTTTTTGATTTTTTCATAACTTGGCATCAGCAGTTTGAGCCAGTGTCATTTCGTGAAATTAAATACAGCTTTTTCTTGAAGAACGAACAACGGTAAAGAGATCATTTTTTAAATCTTTTTTTTTATTAAAATGTCTCTGTGTTTTAAACCTCGTTTTGTTTTGTTATCGGCAAGTAGCTACATATAATGTAATTTATTTTAAGCGTATGTTGTAACCCTGACATTAATAAAAGATAAAATTATCAGCAGGCTGGAAAATAAACATTATGTATATCACAGAGAATTAAAATATATATCTTTTATATAACACAGTTAACATGTAAATATATATTTGACAGATACATTAAAGATACAATTTTTATTTGCATGTTGATTACGAATTCGAAGAGTAACGACTCCTACCTAAGTCCTAACTCGTCATTGCATTTTTTTTTTATTTAGATTCTAACTCATTCAAACACCAGCCAATGAGTATGATTAAACGACCAAAGTGCGGTTACACGTTTGTGCTATACTTTACATAATAATTTTAAAGAATGTCAAAATGTATGTCACTCACAAAGCATAAAAAATCGAAGCCATTAAAAGCTGCGCTGCTTCCTAATTTTTATACATATATATAAAAACGAAACTTCACTGACTGATTGACTGTCTCTCTCATCACAAATTATCAGAAACTACAATTGCTAAGGGTTTGGCACGGGCTTCCTATATATAGACGTATATATGTTATTGCTCGCTAAGACAGAATTTTACAAAATCTCACGGAATCGGGAATTATGGGACGCCAGTTCAACCGCGTATCAAAGCTAGTACTGTATATATACAGGTAATAGATGTTAATATACCACAGAATAATTTAATGTAAATACACAAAGCTACCCACATGAACTCAGTGTTAATTTTCAAGCAAAGGAAATGTGCAATTAACAGAATTAAATCGCTACACTTTTAGAATTTTCATTGTCAATAAATAGGGAATCATAGTGTTCCTACACATTGTCTCCAAGCTAGTCGCGCATGCTCAGTCGTGGAAAGTGCTCAGCATAAGGAATCATTCTCATACGTGTCCTGGGTTCGAAACCGTGCGTCGCCGGTTGCATAGAATGCACAATGCACCGTGACCTTTAGTGAAATGCAATTTCTAGCTCCACTAGTCCCATGACATAATCTAGATTATGGTAATATAGACTAGGTTATATTGTGTAATGTTTTGATGGATGAATTTTTCAACAGAAAGCTTGTTTGGTTGTTTAATTTTATTTTATGGAAATTATTTGGATATTAAGTGATTGTATCTTTATTATTGATTATTTGAATTGAATACTACGAACATTAGACCATTTATTTACTACAAACTATAGGTTATATTCTATTGTAATTCATAGTTGCATTATCTTCTGTCCCTTCTGGCATAATAGGGAACAAAATTACTTCAGTTTCTTTAGGCGTTTCTGTAGTGGCCGTCCCTTAACGCTGGTAGTTTGTAACTTGATTGAGATATAATATGTTTATTTAATACTAACATCAAAAAGGTTTTTGGCCTCTGAAGGTCTTTTTCTGATTAAAGATTTCGATTTTCTTTTGATTTTAATTTGGAGTCTCAGGGCCAGTTTCCCCGGTTACAGGTAAAGGTTAAAATATTAATCTGGAAAATATCTAGCATACTGTGTCAATACGAGGATAACGATCTTGTAACTTTTACCTGTATCTGTTAAAACAGGCGTTTATTTTTCAAAATAATTTCGGTTACATCCAATTTCTTCAAATATTTCTATTAATATACTTAGGTAGTGATAGGATTTCTGTAAAAATATTTGACATATATGTATGTGGAAGTAGAAAGGGGAGGCCTTTGCCCAGTGGTGGGATACTTCAAAGGGCTATCAAAAATGGTGTATTAATTAATCTACATACAAAAGTGAAATGTCATTAAATCTTAAAACCACAAACTATAGTGGTCTCAAATTTTACTGTAAGGAAAGGTGCTTTCTAATACGGGATTTTGGAAAACTCACACGCGATCGGGAATAAGGAGACACGATCATAGCCGCGGGTAAAAGCTAGTAGGTAATAAAAGGTAGGCTGTTTAAATAGCAGTTAATTGAATCACCATATGAATGGTTTCTTCTTAAAGTTATCAGGTAAATAGACAGATTATATAAAACAAGTTTTCCTTCCCGCCATTATGTAATACAATTAGCATTTAACTAATTATTATTTATAATTCATAGGAAATATGAATGATTCAGTCTGTCTCCGTATCTGATAGTGTTGTTTATGTTAATAATTAATACGTATTCGTAACACTTGCAAATCACTAGCAAAAAAACAGGGATATGCGATTTTTTTTTAGACACGTCACACAAATTAAGTTAACCGCAACCTAAATTCGAAACTTATGGGATTCTAACTCAACGACATTAGTTTTCATAATAAGCTAGCTTTTCCCCCGGCTACGCTCGCGTCCTATAATTTCCTGATCCGGTGGGAATCTTTCATACTCCCGTCGAAGCAAGCACTTACGTCTCAAAAGGAACTCTTGTGTAAAATTTAAGACATCTAGCAGTTTTTGAGATTTCGTAATGAGCGAGTGAGTGTTTTTCGCTTTTTATGTATAGACTCATGCCAATTCTCTATATTCTATCAATCTGCTTTTTTGTAACAGTGATAAATTATATGAATAAACAAGTAAAAGACGAGAAAAAAAATGTATTCATGCGATAGTTTGAACTTGCATCAGTCGCTTAAAAATATTACATCTAGTTCTAACAGTACCGCGAAATTTCCAAATTTCTTTTCAAAGTTTATCCTTGGATTATCCTATTTCGAATAAAGGTATTCTTCCACGAAACAGACTTTCTACAATGATTCACGGCGTGAATATTCCGATCGTAATGTAATGACTTGCTAGTCAAATTAATGGTTACATAAAGACGGATGCGATGCGATGCGACGCGCATACCGCGTGCGCGCGCCACCTTAGAATGGTAATGGAAACTAAGATCATTCTGATGCTATTTTGGTCTTTCTAGATAGAGATTGTAAAAGTTGATCAAGAGATATGGATTTTTTTTTGTCAGAGGAAGGTAAACGAGCAGGCGGGTCACGAGATGTTAAGTGATTACCGCCGCCCATAGACAACTGCAACACCTGCGGGGTTACTGAAGCGTTGCCGGCCTGTAAAAAACCTTGAAATTGGGCTCCCGGTTCTCCCACTCACCGGACGGAGCATGAAGGCTGATAACCGCCATTCAGGCGTCGGTCTTCTGTGGGAGTGTGGTACTGCCCCGGACGAGCCGGCCCATTCGTGCTACAGGATAAACAGAAGCCTGTAGCTGGCTCCACACCACTACAAGTAGTGGCTTCATACCACTACTAGCAGTGGCTTTATACCACTATTTAAATATGGTTTTCTAAGGATTTTATATATTATTATGTAATATCTTCTGTACCTACATTTAGCAAATAAATTAACTGAATTAAATAGATCTTGTAATTAAGTAAGTCTGAATCTTCATTCCAACAACAATATCACCATTAGATTAAGCGTGGCTTTTGGTTTCCATGACCCTTGTTTTTGTCTACCTCGTAAGGGATAAAGACGTGATTCTGTGTATAAAATAAAATAAAAAGTTTAATAATCCTACAATAGGCTATATTCAGTGTACACTCAAGTATCTATCATCAGATTACTCATCTTACAGGTATTAATACGAGACAAGATATTAAGTTGTCAATCATCTTATGTTCCATGAGATATTACTTCCAATCCGTTGCGATAGATTTCACTTACTTATAAATATTCTCAACCAGACTCAATACTCATTATTTTATGACTTAACCGCAATATCTTTAACTAAGTAAATTACTAGAAATATGTAGTCGCTAAGGTCAGATTTACACGGGGCGTGAGGCGTTTTTTAATAGCTCCGTACTATATTGTAAAGGTTCTCGCAGGATAATATAAATAACATTAGTTTTCTATTGTTACAGAAAATATTACAAATATCAAAGATGAAAAGTTGCAAATTTAATGAGGTATGTTTTTGCATTTTTCAATGTTCTTTTGTTTATTGACGTAAAATGGTTTAAATTCTGCATAGCCTTAATTTTCATTTTTCAATTCAATAACCATCAGTCTATTATTCTAAGTTTGTCAATCATGAAAATATCCCAATGACGTATGAGCTTTCAAAATTATAATAGTTGTTTTGGGATAATAATATATATTTTTTTAACTTTATTCCACGTACGACCACACTGTGTAACGAACTGTTTGCATTTCCGGACCAATACGATATCGGAACCTTCAAGAAAAGAGCGTACAAATCCCTTAAAGGCCGGCAACGCTCCTGTGTTGCGGGTGTCTATGGGCGGCGGTGATTACTTAACATCACGTGACCCGCCTGCTCGTTTGCCTCCCTCTGCCTTAAAACCTAGTGACCCGCCCCGGACTGGCACGGCTTTGAAAAACCTTCCTCCTGAATCACCTTAGCTATTAAAAAAAACGCAACAAAATCCGTCGCGTAGTTTTTAAAGATCTAAGCATACATAGGGACAGACAGCGGAAAGCGACTTAGGTTTATAATACTATGTAGTGATGATAAATATTTCATTATAGTGACTACTATAATTTTAATTCGAGAACGCAAAAATGTTTGAATGAAAACGTGCCTTTGGAGCCGGCCATTACCGTAGCAATGAACCTCGGAAGCGTTGTCTTCCTACACTTTCTCTTCCGCGGCGCGGTGGGAGTTTCCCGGAGGCGGAGGTGGCCGTTTTCCACGACACGGCAGGTACGGGCGATCACTTACCGTGTTACTGGGCAGACGCGTTAAGTTGATAGTTTACGATGACTTGTCAGTTAAACTGATGACATGAATATAGACGTTATTACCCATAAAGCCCAATGTTGTTTAAACAATTCTTGCTCTAGAAAAAAATAATGATTGAGTACAGAGTACAGGATACAGAAGAAGGTCCGGTATTCGATCCACGGTCCTATCAAGACGGAAAATGGTCTTTTCAGATAGCAATAATTTATTTATTATTATTAATTACTTATCGTATTCACAGTCCATGAACAACATTTAAATTAAGCAGCCTACAATTTAGCAAGTTATCCAAATAAAATTGAAAATAGTTTTCCATATAAACATCACTTCGCGTAACACCATTTTGCCCCCGAATATCAAATGTTGTTTCGCCCACAAAGCCCAGCAGTGAGGCTCTCAACTTTTCATGTCATGATTGGAAGCTATGTGGACAAAACAACATTAGAATTTTCCAATGCACAGTGGCCGGGTGTTACAAGGAATGGGGGCTTACGGCCGGACCCATAAACATGCGCTCCCCACTCATGCGCATTCCAAGATGGCGGCCGGAACGAGGAAACGGGAGCTGAAACAGGTTTCCCCTTTCACCAACCGTTGAACTCTCCGCAAATAAGCTGATTTTCCATAACATTCTGCGGGGAAATAGCTAACATACCGTTTGCAACTTTCATCCGTATATATTACACTCTACAAATACTACATGTTATAATAGATTAGGTTCCATTTATTTGTTTTGAAAGTTTTGTAAAAGTGTGTGCTCGGAGAAAAGTGTTTTCCAAAAAAATACTTATTCTAGTACATACTTTTCTTTGGTTGTTTTATTTTTAAAATTCAGTACACACTAATCCTTAAAAGAATATAAAGTTTCTTACATTTATAGAAGATTAATAGGTAATTAATATTGGCCTTTTTTCGTCCCTTTTTTCGTTTTTTCCCCCCAAGTCTATATTTATCATCATAAGATATAGTTATAAATATTTAAAACAATTAAAAAGTGTCAATTAACCATATTTCACATTACTTTTAAAGAACAATGAAAATATGTCAAGATTAATCTTCACTGACTTTTAACTACAAAACTCTTCTAAAAAATCTATCCTTGTTTACCTGCAATATTTTCGCCAACAGATGTGCCAAATTCAAGAAAACTACGCACGTATTTGAATGCTAATTGGTGTATGACGCATATTTACCTAACCCACTTCCTAAATAGTGAGTATTGAGATGTTAGAACGTTAATGACCCATACAAACATTGTGACCCTGTTAGCGAAACTAAGAAATTCAAACAACACTTTGTCTGACTGACACAGTTGAAGAAGGAAAATGATCCGGCTATTTACATGATAAAGATACTTATTAGCACTCAAAAATGTTGAGTGGATTTCTTCTGTAACCGCTGGTTGGACACTGCTTATCCAACTAATTAAAATCTACATAACAATTAACACTTACATATTTATTGTGAGGAATTAAATATTATTTATTTGCACTCTTGTAATTTAAATTGCTAGTCCATTTAGAATTGTATGTAAATTATTAATTATAGTAGGCTATTATTTGTTTTAGTGTTATTATTGCTAGTAGCAATTGATGGGGCAGATTTTAATTTTAATCTATAATATTAAAGTAATTCATAAATAATTTTCTATGTTGTTCGTAATATATTTAATTGGTCATTCATTCATTTCAGCCTATCTCCGTCCACTGCTGAGCATATAGGCCTCTCTTCCAATACATCATTCCATTTCGAAGAGGGTTTAGACTTAAAACGCCACGCTGGCCATTGCGTCTTGGCGAGTTCTTGGTATATAATGCATATTACAAATTTTACAAATCAACGCCTATGCATCTATTGACAGTGACTGTACTTTTATTATTTATCACAGGACCTGTACTCTCACAATATCAAAACAATTACATATTTCATAAAACAAACCCCCTTTTAATATATCGTTCAGTCATACAGCTCAAAGGACTATCTGTATAGATAGTCCTTTGAGCTGTATATATGTACGTAAGGAATGGAATGCCCTCCCTGCGTCGTTGTTTCCGAGTTCATATAATATGGGGATTTTTAAGGCAAGAGTGAATAGGCATTACTTGAGTTTGCGTGCTCCACCTTAGACTTCATCGTCGTTTTCCATCAGGTGAGATTGAGGTCAAACGCACTTAAGTCTTACTTAAAAAAAAAATTATTTTATCATAAAAAAATACTGTTAACATAGACACATAGCGAACACACCAATTGAATCACCAGAAATAAATGACCGAATGAAAATGAACGAAATCTGTGCCATCGACCTCTCAGTGCCAAAATTTTGCATCGCCTTCATTGTATGGAGGATAAAATAAATTACCATAACTTTACATAACAAGGCGAATTATGAATTGTTTTCGTATGACCCACTGTCTGTCCGTCACATCCTGAGGCTTCCTAAATGAAGATGTGCGAAGAAGACTCGCAATAAAAATAAATTAAGGTAAGGGTAAGGTAACCTTACTTATTATCTGCTAGCTTATTTATCTTAGAAAAGAAATAAATTGAAAACGACGACTTTAAGAGAAATTAAAAATGGCTTATATTTCTCTGAGCAACATGCTTACCTTTTTTTAAAACGATTTGAACAACTATATTCAAAAAGTGCTCACATAGAAAATCATTTTAGGTATATTTAGTTGCTCAGTTTATTATTTCTCATTAAAAATTATGTTTCTAACGTTATTTATTGCAGTTTATACTATTCTCATACATTATATTACTTTCTAACTTCGTTGTTAAATATTGTATTGTCCTTTGTCTGGTTAGAAGGTTAGAACTGTCAAAGTCTAATGCTTTGACAGTTCTAACCTATAAAATGAATACATACTTTTTACCGAAATGTACAAAACAAACAATTTTGAATCTATTAAAAACGAATCTGGGGCAATTTTTTTGTCAGTATGATTATTAAAAAACAGCGTAAATATTTGTTTCCTTTTAATCTGCATCGACGTGTCTGAACTTGCTCATTAGCTAAATATAGTAAAATCATCAGCACATCAATATATAGAATAGAATAACAGGGTACACATAAGTTGGTACATAATTTAAGTTGCTATCCTATACAGCCATTAGATTATAGCATGCAGATTTATTGGGAGTTTAATTTAAAAAAAAATATTATATAAATTAACAATTTCGCCCTTAATACCGCAGCATTAAAGTCAATAGATGTTGACATGTAGTCGACTATACACTGTAATATCTTCAATAAGTATTAATTTATAAGATGGCGCAGGGCTACACAAAGAAATACCACCCAAAAATTGAATTACGGATCTATTTAAGCAGATCTTTATCCCATTTATTAACAGTTGAATAGTGGAAAATCGTGTATTAAAAGAAAAAACAACTTATCTTGGGTGGCGATGGTCAGTCAAGGAAGCCATTTTGCGTATTTATTTAAAGGATTACAGGGATTTTGGGGGCATTAAGTGCGCTTCTTGGCTTTGACGAAAGTGTTTTGTTAAGAAAGACCGTTTAAACCTATTTGCTTAACCACTCGTACATATTGAGAAGCACAAAAAGGATTGTGCTTGAGATTAAAATCGCTAAGTGTATTTGTTATTTTGCATTTATGTAGTGCATATTTTGGAGGTCTTTACATTAACTATAAGAAAGTAGTAAGTAATAGATTGTAATGAAATTAATTGTTATGGTAATTTGCTTTACTAATGGTGAGTGGGAGAACCGGTGAACAATGGGGAGGGCGGGAGCTTTTTAAAGAACGGAAACGCTTCTGTGACCGTGCGGGTGTTGCAGTTGTCTATGGGCGGCGGTGATCACTTAACATCACGTGTTCTCTTGTGTATTCCCTCTTAAATAAAAATATACTATTTTATACCGAAGATTTGATTTAATCTGGGCTGCTCTGTACATCATAGGTGCCTTTGTAATGCCGTAAATCTAGTAAAATAGAGTAATTATACTTCAATCGTTATTACAAGATAGCGCTGCTGTTAATAAGAGGCACCGACTTCAAGCGGTGATAAAATATAAAGTTTGTATATAACAATTACTTACGCACTATTTGAAAATAACGCTAATTATTATTATTTTATTATTTTTAGTTCTTGTGTACAATACGCACATTTGAAGTCGGTTTTTTTAAACGTAGTTTTATTTACATCCTTTCTTCTCTACGTCACATTTCATCACAAACTTTCCGACCAAGATTTTCTTTTGCTATAAAACTATTAATGCATGTTTTGCATTTGCTTCAGTTGTCATTTGTTAAGCTAAAATTTCTTTTGGAAATTCCCCACTGAAAAAACTCAGCCCATAAGAAATATTAATAAATGTCATAAAACTTTTATTTTTATTTTGGCAATTGTATTGTTCATGCAACTTCCATACGTCATATTTAAAAAGAACCATTATGTGTGCCAATATTGATTTACAATACTCTCTTGGACGAAAAAAATGTTCATTCGAGGCGGCGCTAACTTTCAATAACGTTAATCCCCCAGGACAACCCTTCTTCAAGATGCGTCTTTTTTTTTTTTTTTCAAATTTCTTTGAGTGAATGAGGTATATTGTGTCTGTGCAATGCACAGGAAGCATTCAGTCCAATTGTCCACGTCTGAATGGACATATTCAATTGACATTAGCATAAGAATTTGGGGATTCCACATCGCAGTCTTTTAGCTATGTTATAATAATATCAGTTACGAAATTGGAAAACAAAAATATATCAGTTGGTATGGATACAAATGAAGATACAGCGATGAAATTAATGAAAAAAATTAAGTGAGTTTTATTTTTATTAAAATACATAACAAGATGATAGTTATATTGTTTCTTTTGTAATAATTATACTAATAACTCACATAAAAATTTCAAACATGTTTCAAACAATGCAATCTGAAAATTTAAGATGGCAATAGGATAAATAAAAACAAATTATATTTTTGTTTGTTTTGAATACTAGTCAAATTGATGCTTAGCTGAGGCAAAGTGCATGATTGCAATGAAAATCTCGTAAAAAAAAAAATAGATGTGTTTATTAACATAATCATTTCACCCACAGGAAGTCCAGCTAGATATAGGACTTTCACATTGACTTTGAAAATGACTGAAAGCGGCCGGCGTTCCTGTGACCTTGGCTATCTGGTACGTGGCTGCTACTCCAGAACATTCCATCTCCATCGGCCATCACACTGCCTTTTCAAAGAACTAATCCTCTGAGGTATGTCGGTAACTATTCTTCCTTGATTACTTCAAATAAACTCGTGTTGTCAATTTGCCAAATAAAAATGTTTATTAACTGTAATAATATTCATTTTTAGGCTTTTTATAACCACAATTGAAGACACACTCGATAAAAACGCTTCAATGAACGCGTGCGGAAGAGAACAAACCACAATACATGCGTTTTGCAAAGTTATTTTACACGCGTGGTATTGGAATTTGTGTCTTAAGGAAAGGCTTTAAAGTGTAGTACAGATGCTTGTTATGTTTGGTAACATATCATATGAGCACGCGTGGTGATATGCATCGGTCAATAGCAGACTGTTAAATATGGAGTCGGCTTTTTTTGCAAGTTCAATCCTCTTAATTAACAATTCCAAATTTATTATTAAATATTGGTTGCTTTAATCTCTTTTGAAATTATAGATTGATTTAAATTTGTTTTTGGTATTATAAATTTACTGACAAATAAAATTTACTACACTATGTTCTACTAAATTATGATCTATAGTTTGTAGATTATTACTACTCTTATTACTACTAGTAAATCTCAATGTGAATCTCAATCTCAAAGACGAGTAGAATAAAAAGGGAGAGGCCTTTGCCCAGCAATGGGACACAACAACGTGAGGCTATTAAAAAAATTTCAATACGAACGAATTCTTTAGAAATATCTAAAATTAATGCTTTTCCACACAACGCAGCGTCCATGCGCGATGGCACATTGGAGATTCACAGCCATGCAATTGGACTTGAAAAACATCGATGAAAGCGTCCATCCTTAATTTTTTCTTCCACCCGGTGGTGGTCACTCCGCTCTGAGTCCTACACCTTGCTCTTTGCGACATATCCGCATTATTACGACTCAGAGAAGTTCTTTGTCGATAATTGACTTTATCGATAGCGACAAACTAGCAAATTATCGACAAAGATACTAAAATTCTTTAAAGCCTAATAATGTACTAAAAGATCGTCTGTTTTGGTTTTAATCTTATTAAAGATTATGGTAATATAAAAATTCGATTGTATAAAAATAATTAACTGATATCTTCACTCTCGTACGGAATTGAACCTCTATTCATATCAATCCTTTATTTTATTTACTGGACTGATAAGTCCACTAACATTAACAGTATTTTAAATAAATAAAATAGAAATTACATAGAATATACTGTAAATATAAACATAAGACATACTGCGCCGACCCCAAGCAACATGGGAGTAGGGCAGGCAGATGATGATGATACTGTAAATATAAAAAACCTAAGATGAATCTACCTTTCTTGTATGTTAAAATATTTCCAAATAGAGAAAATCCTTCCTAAATTAATAACATCACGTGACCCACCTGCTCGATTATTTTCCCGCTCTTTCATAAAAAAAATCCGATATTCAATGTAACACACAATGTAATTATCGATAACGTCAAACACCACCGGAATACCCTACATCACTATAGTGGCGATTGAAGTTCAGTTATTCATAACTAATTTTGTCCAAAAAAGCGTGTTCACGACTGTGTCCCGAGTGGGTTGTGGGCTTAATCCTGTTTTTTTTTTATTATTTCTCGGACAATAAGGGCTTGACCATATTGTGGCGATATGACGGATGGCTGGTGTCAAAATGGACAAAAAATGCACGGTTGGACGATTTTACTGGACTTTATAGATATGTAACTGTAACTATGTATGTTAATCTTAATAAACTTGCTGATTCTGATTGAGTTTATTATCAAGCAAAATTAAAATCCATCAAAATCAAAGGCATATTAATAAATAAAAAATACATTTGTTTAGCAAATTTTTATACATATTAATATTCCTTATCTAAAATTTAGTACACATAAAAGACCGCCTTGATTTCTTAATTATTTTAAGCCTTTTGAATAGAATATTTAGACCAGTTAAATGTTTTACTCAATACACTATTTTTTATATTCATAAGGTCCGTCAAACGTTTTATTAATTAACTAGCTACTGGCTCTCAATTTCACCCACATTACTCGAATTCCCGTGGAAATCACAGAATAAAAAGTATCCTTCCTCTAAAATTGGACTATTAAATATTATTTAAGAATTGTTTAAACCATACCAGTAGTTCCTGAGATTAGAAGATACTCTTCCGCTTGATAATAGTATATATATAACACAATAATTGCACGGTACAATAAAGGGTGCAGAATTTTCGTTCAATCACACGCAGCGCCCCGTGCGGGCTGATTTGTGCACTCGCGCCTGCCGATGTCCTTTCTGTGCGCAGACGCAGCATTGTCCACGTCTTGTCCACGGACACTTTGTATACAGCATGTTTTTATATCAAAATCTATATTTAGAAACTAGACTTCCACAGTCTTTTTCAAAGATTTTATTCTAAGGCTTGGACTACCTATAGTATAAACGATACTATTTTCAAAAATGTATGTTATTCGAGCTGTGAATTACTATTTTCGCAGAATTTTAAACAAAAACGATTTGTTTATTTTTTAAAAATAGACCTTAATTAAATTAATAACATGATAGTTAACTAATTGTGTTAAACAACAGATATTTTGATAATTGCATTACAAAAAAGATACAATAGCGTTTAGGAACGACCACTGCTGGGAAGAATGAAAAAAGAGATGTTGTTCAATAGTACAATAAATATTTATTTTAATGCTGACCTGTATGCTTAACCTGTATGGCATAATGGTTCTGTCTATGAGGTTTTGGGTGTGATCCCCAATTAAAATGATCTTTTTCTGGCCTAGGTCTTAGATTTTGTTGTTAGTCGTTATATGTATTTGTTACAAAAAACAGCATCGTTGATAGCATAGCATTAACTTATTTAACATATTTTTGACCAACTCAATCTATGTGTCCCTATATGTATAAAAAAAGTATTAATTTATTTTACTTTTAATTTAAAATGTTTTTGAATGTACTTTAGTTTGATAACCCTTGTCTAGAAAAATGCCGGACGTTCAAACATCAGCCTGTATAACAACATCGGTCATTTATGTCCATACAATTTTTTTGCACCTTGTCTCTGAATTATGTCCAATTTTTCTGCTCTTATATTAATAGTTATAAGCATCATATTGAATGTAATGAGATGTCCCTTACAAGCAGCTTGTAAACCCACAATTTATTGAGTTCTTACAATAGGATTACATGTACAATGTACTGTCAGTGAGTACAAATGTTACAATGTCGTTTGAGAATTTATAAATTGAGTTTTAAGTAACCGAAATATATTTTACAAGTGTTTTTGGATTGAAAAACGTTTTATTTGGATAGACAGATCAAAATAATTACTTGGGTTCATTAATCAATATAATAATAATGTACTTTTATGTATTTATTGATTTCGTCCCCGCGTTTACTATAAGGTGGACGAAAAATAGCTGAATTAGATACTTATTTTTTTATCAAATGTCAAAAATAAAAGATAATAAAATTGTGGTGTTATTATTTTAAGTGTAAACTAGCGTTCCTAATATATCATTATCTATACATATAATAAAATTGTAACTGAGCTATGTATGTACGAGTATACTTACATATATATACAAGGGAGATATTTAGGAAAAAATATGGGGAGTCTTATAAGGACTTATTGGCTTAGATCATATACAAATGATCTAATCTTATAGGACAAAACAAGATTTTATTTCTTTTGAATTTTCATCATTAATTATAGCGACTATCTAATAATTTGTTTTCTTAAAATTTTGCTGACTAGAATAGAACAACGAAACAAATATAGACTTTTCAATATTAATTTAAGGTTATTTATACTTACTGTCTAACGACAACTTGCTACCATGACAACAGATGGCGTGTAATCTCTGTATACGCGATTGATTTACAAAGATCTGTTTTACCGAATAAAAGCTACTTTACCAACATGTACGGGATGGACTCTCGAATAAATGAATACCGACAACAAAGATGGACGCTCGGGTTTAATTTTAATATTCCCTACCTTCACTTACAGTTTTATAATCTTTATATTACCATGTAATTTAAGTACGATCTTGATGTAAAAGTTTATATTAGCGTTGATTTCAACCGAGCCTGCATATCTATGTATGTTGAAAAACAGAACGTGTCTATTCGTCAATAACTTAATGTGTAACAACTTATTTTTAATGTGTATTGTTTTCACGAATTCACAATAAAGATTTTTTGTTTTAATTGGCTGCAATACTAACTGGAACGATTTTGATGAAATTTGGCATAGATTAAACAAAGAAGCAAATGAAGTACGTCGAGGAAATGGAAAGAATTAGTGTCTACTTACCACTATAGGAAAAATGAGTGGTCATAAAATATATATTTACCAGACCAGACCTTCTAGAATAACATAGGTTACTTTGTTATCCCATATTTCCCAAGGATAAACGCGAGTGAAACCACGACATGGTACCTAGTGTGGCTATAATTCAGGTCAGAGTTCAGGACACTATGAATTGTGTATAAGAATACATAATGCCTACGGTGAATATTTTTGAACTGAACTTTCGGAAATCTCGCTCACCAAACGAAAAACAGAAAAAAACATAAATGATGAGAGTTGTCAATAGATTAAAGAGCAACAAAATTAGTTTTGTTTACACTCATTATAAAACAATAATTTGGTTAATGAGTATGTTTCATGCACTGGCACACATTACACACCTTATACAATACACAAATTTCCTTCATCAATCTCGCGAACCCCACAATAAATAAAAATAAAATTCATATTTCATTGTTGCATAACTTACAAGAGATACGTTGACCTTAGTGAGACCTCATTAAAGAAGGAAAAAGAATATTAAAAAATAATTAAAGCCCTTATGGCATAATAGGGTCCAAAATTGCTTGAGTTTCTTTCGGTGTTTCTTTTCAGCAGTGGTCGTTCCGAAATGCTGGTTAGTTTGTTGATAAAGATATAATAATTTTTTAAAAACTGACTTGAAAAAGTACTTTTGTAGGTCTAAATCCTAAATAAAGATTTTAATTTGATTTCAGGAAAGGAATTATCAGCAGCTAGTGTCAGCTAATATATCATTCTGAGATATTATTATTATTTATACAAATTGGACGATGATAATAATGAAAATTCTTTGGTTTCTGGCCAAAATTACAGTGTCTCAACCCGAACTGCACAAGAAGGCCCATGAAGGTTTATTTCGACACAATATAGGGATATGTGGTGATTTATTCTGATAACTGCTGACCCATTTATGAAACAGAGCCGGCTCACGGAGCAATCTAAAGTATCCATGGGAACATTGATATATTCCCATGTTTGTTTTTAGCATTTAATTCATTATGAGTTTTTTTTATGTTACTAAGCAGGCAAACAGGCTGCTATCTACCTGATGGGAAGTTGTTACCGCAGCCTAGGGACGCCTACAACACCGACGGCGCCACTCACATTTTGCGATGCATTTAAGCGAGAAAAATTAGTATGAACTCTACCTCATGAATCTGACTAGGACATAGATTAATTCTGATAATTTCGCGATGTAACTGAATTTAACGTGGGCAAAGCCGCAAAAGAAAGCTACTTGATAAATTTAGAGATAAGAGTAGGATGGAGAATTGATGAATGATGATAAAAAATGATGGGTAGGCCCTTAGCATTGGGACATCACATAAGACTATTGAAAAAAAATATACATTTACTAATTACCTAAATACATGTTAAACTTTGTTAAATGAAATTATAAATATTTTCACCTTAAATGTAAAATAACACGATTTCTGAATCTCCATTTCATCATTTTGCTAGGCGGGGCCTCCGAGACTCACGACTCTTGGCTCTGTCTACCCCGTCTAAAGGGATAAAGACGTGATACTGTATCTGTAAAATATATTAAATTATTCTTTTTCGATATTTTCATGTGGCTTATATGGCAGAAGACCAAACGAGTCATCTGAAGGTAAGTAAATTTTTAAACATAAAGAAACTTGTATGTCTCTTATTAAACAATATTTCTAAAATGTATACGAAACGATGGCATGGTATGGGCATGTAGGGATGAAACGCATATAAGTAAGAGAGTAATGAATATGAATGTTGATGAATGGAAGAGGAGAGGCAAACCAAAGAAAAGATGGATGGACTGTGTGAAGAAGGATATGAGGGATAAGGGTGTGAACGACCTTATGACGAGTGACAGAAGAGTATGGAAGAATAAGACATACTGCGCCGACCCCAAGTAACATGGGAGCAGGGCAGGTAGATGATGATTTCTAAAATGTATCAAAGCCTGGATGCGTTCCATAGAACTACGTAATTTGGCAGCTGCCAGCACAATATAATCATCCGATGTATTATTATTCTCACATGCCTTTAGAAGGCTGAATATTGAGAGTTCCTTGCGAAATAGTCGCGTGGGTGCGCACGCGCACTACTATTACAATAATTGTGTAATAGTTTAATTTTATTGTTAGTAAAAAAAATTAAATTATAAGGGAAACATGTGGATTGAAAATGGACGGACAAGGATAGAAAACGGTATGCTGAAATGTTTTGGACATATGGAAATAATGATATCGTAGTGGTATGAGCCTGCTGCATGCTTTTTTAGCCTGCAGCATGAATGGGCCGGCTCGTCCGGGGCCGCCCATTCATGCTGCACACTCCGTTCGGTGATTCCGGCACAATGCTCCGTCCGGTGTGTGGGAGAGCCGGAGGCCCAATTTCCCCGCCCTCCCCATTTGGTGATGGTTTTATAAAAGCCAGCAACGTTTCTATGAGCCCGCGGGTCTTATTTGATCGAACTTGTCTAGTACAAATTCAAACAGTTTTATATAACGAAAACAATATTAATAACCAAAAACATTCAGATTTCGAAACATAGCCAAGACTGTTAAATAAATATTAGAGTGAACAACCTATAGATGCATTCGGTCACGTCAGCCATTGCTGAAATGAATTCAGTGATCAAGGTGCAATAATATGCATCCGAGTGCACGGCGCATGGGCTTGCTTCTAGTACTTTGTAGGAGGACAACTGAGATTATATATTAAGAAGAACTTTTTTATGAAAGATGGAGGCAAACTTGCAGGCGGATCACGTGATGTTAAGTGATCACTACCACCCATAGACAACTGCAACGTTGCAAGAAGCGTTGCCGGCCTTTCAGAGATTTATTCGCTCTTATCTTGAAGGTTCCGATGCCGTATTGGTCCGGAAATACTACTGCAGCAATTCGTTCGACTGTGTGGTCGTGTGTGGTATAATGTTTCTTTTTAACGTACGTTGGTCGACCGCTACTAATAATGTAAATGCGAAAGTTTGTGAGAATGTATTTATATTTGTTACTCTTTCACGAAAAAACTATTGGATGGATTTGAATGAAACTTAACAGTAGGTTATACGTCAGAATAAAATATAGGCTACCGAGCAAATACCACGCGAGCGAGGCCGCGGGCAAAAGCTAGTGAAATATAAATAAAAAAGGAATTTAACGCCTTGACCACTGCACCACAAAGCCAGTCTTTACTTTCCTGGCGGTAATAAAATACTTCAATTGCAAGCTTAAAAAAATACATATACATATTAATATAATATTTAATCTCTAGGAACAAATCACACAGATTGAGTTAGCCCCAAAGTAAGCTCGAGACTTGTGTTAAGGACACTAACTCAACGATACTATAATTTGTAATAAATACATACAGACGCAGGTCAATAAGAAAAAGCCATTATGACCTGACCGGGGACCGAACCTGGGACCTTCTAAGTAGTGGGCAGACACGTTAACCGTTACACCACGGAGGTCGTCAAATTAATGGCATTTATTGCAGAATTTAAAATTAAGAACTTAAATTATTCATTTATTTTATTTGACCACAGTGGAAACGCGTCACAGGAGGATTTCGAAACGTTACAGATCTCATCAAAATGTAAGTGGTTCTCATGAACACTGCGGTGAGCAACGTGACATAGGTTAGTGGCCGCCGATGCAGTATTCAGTATTTACGACTATAACCGGGTCAATGGACGCGTAGACCGTCTACGCCGTAGACGACGTTTGCGTAGCACTGAAAATGATGGTGAAGGTATATTTTGTTACATAGATTTTTAATGCTACGATTTGCATTTATTTTGGAAAATTTTGAACGAAAATTTGACTGCTGCTTTCTCTACCAATTCAGATTGTAAAGTCAATTTCGGAAAAGGACTTGCAACTGATGCTTATTCACACAAATATATCTGAATCTCCACGTCTGTGTCTACCCCGTAAAAAATAAAGAAAACAACGATTATCTTGTACTGATGTTAAAATACAGTCTTAAACATTATTAAAAACAAAACAAAATCTACCGTAACTGTAATTTGCTATGAACGAAACAAAATCCTCTATATTATTAAAAATCACGATTTCAGAGAATTTGTAACACGATAAAAATTAAACAAAGAGAAATTAATTTGAACAAAAGAATTACTATTGTTTTCTATCAAAATAAAATTACAAACATCGCAAATCAAATAAATTATTTATTTGATGTACAAAGGAGGATCTTTTTAGGACCTGTAAGAACCAAAATTATATTTTTATTAATTTTTGTCCCCCTGTATGTATATTTGCATCATGCAAAAACTACAGAATAAAATTTTATGCGGTTTTACAGTTGTATCTTCGAAACTTCTTACTTAAAATCTGACGTAGGTTTAATAGATATAGGTTTAAACTCGCCTTTTAAAAACAGATATTGGCAGGTAAGTATTGAGTTAAAGAAGAAAAAAAAACGCGCGGATTTAGTCGAGGGCATTAGCTAATTCAAAATAATACAGATTAACAAAAAAAATTACGTAACATTGTAGCAAAAACTGACAAGTGTGGGCGGCAAAGTTTCAGAAATCGTGTTTATGGTAAAGTTTAAGCACTTCCCATAAACAGTTTCACGACAAATATTGCCTAATGAATGCGTGGCTTTACGATCTCTAATAGTAGAATTATCTATGGCGTTATTCGTGGCATTCGAATAGGAATTACACGACTGAGTACTTTTCCATAAATTGTTCTACAAAGTTCATACTGGTACTTGTTTTGACAATTCAGATGCATTTCGTGATTTGAAAGTCAAAAAATTAAATGCTTCATTATGTATACGTGCCATATTTGAAGAATCAACGGTTTTCCAAATTATTTTGTGTATGAAGTTTTATTCTCCTCTCCTACTGATAATTTTGTGAATTATATGAAAATACGATTTAACAATATTTTTTTAACTACTGAATACAGAAACAAAAATACATCATCTGTGAAAATTTCTACTGTCTAGCTATTGCAGTTCGTTCGTGAGGGCGACAGACAGACGG
Organism: Cactoblastis cactorum; assembly: GCA_020352625.1. Classification (NCBI taxonomy): domain Eukaryota; kingdom Metazoa; phylum Arthropoda; class Insecta; order Lepidoptera; family Pyralidae; genus Cactoblastis; species Cactoblastis cactorum. Next base: position 22,571 of record JADGIL010014487.1, read on the forward strand.
ACAGTAGAATCCCATAGAGTAATGGCGTCCCAATAATTAAATAGGGACCAAAATAAATTCGAGCATGTTTGTTATGGGACATTAATTCAACTATATTATATTTTGTAATAAATAGAAATATACATAAACTTCAAAAATTCAAAGTCAAAGGCTAATCAGAAAATGATGATTTTTTATCTTGACGTGACCGAGAATTGAACCTTTTAAAAACAAACAAGTACAAGTAAGTAGTAAGTAACAAGTATAGATCGATTATTTATCAATCGGCATTTATACTTTTTTTTCATTTTACTGGCAACACAGTTAATCGAGTTACAAAGCGACAGCTTTAACGGGATAAGTGGTTCTTTTCTCTCTGTCGGACTTTTTAATTTCGTTTATGTACCGACATTTCTATTAATTTCTTTTAAAAACGCCATTGCATTAAACAGTTGTTATCTGTACTAATATATAAAGAGGTAAAGTTTGTAACTTTTTTTTCTTTGTCCCTTACAAAGAAAAAATAATAATTTATATTTAAATGCCTAACAAAGTGGGCACGGGTTGGCTAGTTACATAATCATAATTTGATTTAGTGTAGTGCTAGTTGTTTTAAAACTTGTGTAATCGTCACATTCTCAATAAGTGAATGGATAATGTATTTTTTCGAGTAAAATAAGTACTTTACACATTAGTTGGCTACCGTGATTGAAAAAATTATTTTACAATAATAGTTACAAGAAAAGTGTAAAAAAAATACAATGAGAGTAGTGTTGTCTTCCAATACTGGACACATGTAATTCACATGGCCCAAGTCAGATTAATCTAAGGTGATAAACTGCTGTGGACAGCTACCTCAGGACTAAGAAGCTTTGGGTTATGATACTTCGTGTTACTTTGGTAAGTCAATATTTTATTTAAGAACTTTATCACTAGAAAAATGAGAGAAAAAAATAATTAACGATGCCTATAGGACAGTATGTACATTTATCCAGCAATTACCAAAATTATAGTAGAGGTATGAGCCTGCTGCATGCTTTTTTAGCCTGCAGAATAAATGCGTTCGGGGCAGTACTACACTCCCACAGAAGACCGATGCCTGAATGGCAGCTATCAGCCGCCATGCTCCGTCCGGTGAGTGGGAGAGCCGGAGGCCCAACTTCGCCCCCTCCCTCCCCATTTCGGGATAGCTTTTTAAAGACCGGCAACGCTTCTGTGACCCCGAGGGTGTTGCAGTTGTTAATGGGCGGCGGTGATCACTTAACATCACGTGAACCCCCTGCTCGTTTGCCTCCCTCTTTCATAAAAATTTGCCACAGAAGCAGGTACCTCCATCTAACATAATCCCTTGACGCACTAATGGCTTATACACTATACATAGGCTTAAACACTATACATACGAAACTAGCATTTGCCCGCGGCTTCGCCTGCGTAGATTAACTTTCATATAAAAGCTTCTCACCCCTTCGGGGTTGAATTTTCAAAAATCCTCTTTGTGCTTCCTTACACTCTCCAAGGGACATACCTAAATGCCAAATTTCAGCTACTTGCGTTCAGTGGTTTCGGCTGTGCGTTATCTGTCAGTCAGTCAGTAACGGAAGAGTTTATATACATACATAAATATTCCCATTTCGTTCAGATCTTACCCCTTTTGTCATACTATCTCGGGATCATTCCCGGCAGAACAAATATTGAGGTTGCGCGTGAGTGACCCGCCCTGAATCCCCATCAAATTAGCCGCTAATCAATTTAATTGGTGCAAGCATTACCAGGAAATCACTTCAATAGAACACCCTACAAACTATATTCAATCGTTTTGCTAACGAAATTAAGTACATTTTTATATAGCAATTAGAATGGTGCTTGCGACATTTGTCTTTAAGAAAATTGAATTGCTCCAAAGCTCAATGATCTCCCTTCCGTATTCTTTCTTAGAGTAGTTCTTAAGAGAAAGGTTATAAAGTTGAGAGTCGTTCGTCGAGAAAGTTGTCAGTTAAGGCTATATTAGTTGAATGGCGACGTGGTTGGTAAGTTCAATGTCCGTCCTAGGCCCCCCACCCCACTCACTCCTCAGAACCTGCGAATGGCAACTGCTTTTGGTAATTACCAATTAAACCATTAATTTATGAGGAGTTTGCGGAAATAATTAAATATCTCCTATTGGAGCACAGATCGTCGTTTATTCTAAGATTTTTTTTCACATTCGATGAGCGATTTCATTAGGTTTTTAAGATAAGTTAAAACCATATCAATATATGGGCTTGCGAATTATTTATTTATTGCATCTCATGTGTTTACAGGTAATTAGTACATTGATGTAATGAGTACATTAAGCTCAGGCATGAGCCCTGCAAGGGCACAGCAAAATACGTTATAATATAAATACGTAAGATAATTTAGTAAATAAGGTTTTACAAGTCCTATAAATTCATTGAGTATTATGCATGCATCATAGAGCGAAAAATATAAAAATAAATAAATTATTTTCTCTATTGACTGTTTGTTATATGTAAAAGTAATATACATACCTACAACACAATATTTAGATATATATTTAAATTACTATATTTAATCTATTTGATATGTTTTACTTTTTATATTTATGCAAACTTATGAAACGTATAAATTTATTTAAAAAACCTTTGGTCTTTGGTAAATGAATATTATATTATAGTTTTTTGATGGAAAATGCATATTATACGTAGTTTTTTGACTATCTTGCATGTTTGAATTAATAACGTGAACCAATTGGTTGACAAAATTGAAGCAGACATATTATTTAACACATCGATAATTACAAAATGAAAATAAAAAATAAACAATTTTAAATTTGTACAAAATCGTTGAAGCCCTGTTTGAGAACGCAACTACGAATTTAATTATCTATGTCTTTACTCTATTAAGTCTACCATTCAGCGAAGTGTGACCTTCGATTCTCGCAAATCTTAGCTCTGTCAACCTCGTAAATGTTAAAGACGTGACTCTGCCTCTGTATAAATATAAATAAATAGATGTTGCTCTATTAGTAGGATAGTACGGTAATATTAAATTCATTGACAAAGTATAAAAATTAATAAACATTATTTTAAGTTTAAACGTCGTCAGCTAGAACTATTCGACAACAGATGGCGTTCTAAAATCATACACGCAGTGATTTTAAACATAAATGGGAAATTTATATTTTTAAAGTTGTCAAAATAATGTAATAACTTGCTAATCATTTTGGTTGATTAATTCTAAAATAAAATAAAATGAAAAACCATAAATAAAAAGATGACTGAGTTCTTTCGGTGTTTTATTGATGTGGAAAATATTTGGTGAAGATCTAATTTTACAGTCTTTGAATTTCTTTTTATATTTATTTTTACGCTTTTTCCGTCTTTATTATATAAAAAAAAACAGCATTCATTCTTTTATATCAATATAAAATTTACCGGAATAATTCAGAAACTTAAAAAGAATGATGCAGCTACTTTTTGAATAAAAAACGTTCTTAATAAACGCGTCTTGTTTTTCTAATAAACAATTAACCTGTGCCTTCATATTTCTCATAATATCATGGAAATGTAACCCCGTCAACAGCTAATCGATTTCCAGGTAGTTCTAAAATCTAAAAATATACCTTAACAATAATTGAGTAAGTTGTGTCCAATTAAAAAAAATTACCTTCCTTCCTATACATAATATACTAGGACGACATAATCGTTAAGGACAAGGTTCTCAATCTGAAATCTGAATAAATGCAATAATTGTGTTACGACTATAAAAAATACAATCGAATCGTTTTTATTTATCTCATCACTTGAGAATTGCCTTCTCATAATTCTCTTCTTTTTAATGTGGTATGGAGCCAGTACTTGTAGTGGTGTGGAGCCTGCTGCTTGCTTTGTTAGTCTGCAGCATGAATAGTCCGGCTCGTTCGGGGAAGTACCACACTCCCACAGACGATATACGCCTGAATGGCGGCTGTCGGCCGCCGTGCTCTGTCCGGTAGTGGGAGAGCCGGAGCCCCAACTTCCAGTTGTCTATGGGCTGATCACTTAAAATCACGTGACCCGCCTGCTCGTTTGCCTCCCTCTAACATAAAAAAATAATAATAATAATATAATCGTAATATTCATATATATCATATGATATCATTATATCGTATGATATCATTATTATTCAAATATTTATAAATATTATAAAAATTTTACTATAAAGAATTCTCCATCATTTGGAAATTCCTTGCTATGATGTCATTCGTAATACATACCAGAAAAAATATAAACCACCATATACATATATTGTTCAATAGTTCTAAAATTTAAATTGATTGTGTTTAATAAATAATTTTCCATTTGTGAAAATCAGAACTGACCTTCTTATCTATCAAAAATATTCTGTAAAAAATGTATATTATAGTAGGTTTATACGTTTGTACGTCTTACGGGGTAGGCAGAGTCAAGAATTAAAAGTTTTGTTTATATTCATTTACTAGCTGTGCCCGCAACTTCGTTTGCGTGTCATTTGGAATAATAAAATTATTTTTTGAGAAAAGTTTTTCACCTAAACAATATTTCTTCTATGAACTTAATTATATTGAAAGAATGTCTCCAAAGACTGGTCAGATTGAAA
>JADGIL010014491.1:0-13696 GCA_020352625.1 Cactoblastis cactorum
CTATTAACTTTGCCGTCGTAATAATTGCGTTAAGTTGAACAAAATGGTCAAAAAAGGAGCCGCTCGCGTTTGACATCGCCACACTGGGCCGGCTCGTCCGGGGAAGTACCACACTCCCACAGAAGACCGACGCCTGAGTGGCAGTTATCAGCCGTCATGCTCTGTCCGGTGAGTGGGAGAGCCGGGGGCCCAAGTTCTCGTTTGCCTCCCTACGACATAAAAAAAACACTACCGTCGCCGCGCTGTCTGGCCGCTTCTAAAACTATATATATGTATGTATGTAAAATAAGGTTTATCTCGTGTTTAAACAAAATGTTTGAAAAAGAAGCCGCCCATAGAGCGCCGCGGCGCCTCCTGAGTCGGCGGCGCCCGTGTGCATTGCTCACCCTGCACTATAGATTAAGCCTGCCTTGATAAGAATATCCTGCGCACCAGACTGCTTCTCTAAAATGGACTTCAAGATCTGCGCTTCTTATTTCTTTCTTATTTCTTTATTTATTCTTCTTTTCGATCTTTTTATTTATTTTGTTGAGAATAGCTACATGCCTACATTGATCTACATAGATCAACTTCGCATAATCCGTGACCTAGTGAAAAAACATTTTTTTTTTCAGGGCTTGTTCTAAAGAAAAGGATTAATGAAAAGATTTTAGCTTTAAGCTTTATTAGAATTTGCCTACACCATTTAGACTTTATCTTAGTATCCAATCTTAGTAAGATTAAGACCAAATGCGCTTAAATCACAAAAAATAAATAATAAATATATATGGATAGATCAAGCAAATTGACTTAGTCCAACAGTAAGTTCGAGACTCATGTTATGATATACTACGAGTAACTCAACGATTACTTATATATTATAAGTAATCGTTTTATAATAAATACTATCAGAATAATATGACTTTCCATCATGACCTAACCGGGGATCGAAACGTTTTCATAGTGGTATGGAGCCACTGCTAGTAGTGGTATAAAGCCACTACTTGTAGTGGTGTGGAGCCAGCTACAGGCTTCTTTTTAGCCTGTAGCACAATTGGGCCGACTTGTCCGGGGAAGTACCACACTCCCACAGAAGACCGAATGGCGGTTATCAGCCGTCATGCTCCGTCCGGTGAGTGGGAGAGCCGGGGGCCCAACTTCTCCGCCCTCCCCAAATTGGGAGGGCGGAGGTATTTTACAGGCCGGCAACGCTTCTGTAACCCCGCGGGTGTTGCGGTTTTCTATGGGCGGCGGTGATCACTTAACATATCGTGACCCGCCTGCTCGTTTGCCTCACTCTGACATAAAAAAAAAACCGGGACAAAAGGGAAAAAAGGGACCTCCACGTAGCGAACAGGCACGTCAGACATTTCGCCACGTAGGTCGTACGAAAAATAAATAGCCAACGCGCGCGCGAGTCCCATGGTGTTTTAAATTAGAATGAACGCTATCCCCTAGGTTGTCTGTCTGGCTATTAGCCTGAAAAATATTACAAAAGCAACAACCAATCGATTTGCCGTCTCAAGGGCGCTATTGTCTTACACACCTACGCAAATCGCCTTCGCAACAACACTTCCCGCTAATCCGAGAAAAGCCAATAACTGCAACTAACAAACACGCGTGGCGCCACGCGAGCTACCGCCGGGCCGACACGCGATGACATAGGTTTACATACAACATGGATTTACGAAACCACATCCAATATGCTTTTTGAAGACTTGAGGAGGTCTATAGCCTGATTAAGATTTAAATGTTTATTAATTAATGACGTGAAAAAGTGCCTGTTAAGGTCTAATTTCTGATTAATATTTTCATTTTGAATAGTTGGTACCAGTTAAGGAAGCGAAGCGCGGACTTACACTATGCTACTGTCAGTGGGTACATATTTGTTGTTAGGATAACTATCACACTTTTAGATGTGGGATTGAACATTGATTTAAATATATGTCTAGATATGTCATCATATTACCCCCATAAAAGAGTAGGTACAAACATAATTACAAGTCGCTATAAAGTAACGATTTTAACTAATGTTTAACATGAACACATTCGTTACAAAAAATAAATTAAGCACTTACCTTTATTCCTTCAAAATAGTCTAAAATCCGTGTCCAGTTCCGTTACAGGGCTTGAAACGGGAATTTTCACAGGCGATGGGCTTTGATTGGGACTATACTTATAATCAAAGGCGATGGGCTAGGAACCTGTTACTATTCCCGAATCTCCATTCCACCAAAAAGCCTACCATTTTGCTAAGCGTGGCCTCATAAGAGATAAAAACGTAATATCGTATCAGGAAATGTCTGTTTCTAGGCATGAATAATAAATCATTTTGTGTCATGATGGTATTAATTCCATCAAATCCAAATAAATGCTTTTCTAACCTTTTATAGATAAGTAGCGCCGCGGTGACATCTTGCGGTGCTGGGCGCAACTTCACAAACATTTTCACTTTTCGCACATATTCAAATAATTAATAATAATAAGTATATAATTATATTGATTAATAAGAATTAATTTGAAAAACTACACTACATTTTTCACGTTTTTTGTGTCACACTAACAACATCTTTCACTATCAAGTACGTTGAATTTATGTTTGAACAAACGTCAAACTAATTTCTTTTTGTCTACCCACATAATAAAAATATAATTAACTATTATAGATTATACTATAATGTTTTCTTCAATTTCTTCTATGTACAGATAGTCCAGCTACAGTTTTATTATATAAGTATATATATTTCGCACGTTTTAGGGAGCATAAAATTACCTAATACTAATTCATGGCATGATTTAATTATTACCATTTATTTACAGGTTCCTATAGACAAAGACCAAAAGTAGCCTCGAGGTTAAGTGATGTTGATTCTGCAAACGAAATAATATTTTTCTTTCAGTTTTTGTTTTGAACATAATCATAATATAATAGGTATAATTTTGTTCAGGGTCAGACTTTATTCTGTACAGCTATTATGTTGGGTATGAGTTACATCCTTGAAGTCTTTAATCCAAGCGACCATTTTCCAATAGGTGACCCGTATGCCTGTTTGCCTATTTAGTAACAAATCTTTCGCACATCTAAGGCCGTAGGGCAGTTACACCGACATAACACGAGAAATAGGCTTACAGAAGTCGCGTAACGCCTATTCATGGGCTTCCGGGCCTAGACTTAGCACCAGCCGTTTATTTACACAATTATTTACCTAATGTGTCTATTTTTTAAATCCGTTGTGCAACGAAGGTGAAGCGCTTCTTTTAATAATGACTAAAGCTATATTATGTAATAGGTTATGTTATTGTGTTATTTTTGTATAACTATCGATTGCTCGTGTTGGATAAACATTTCATAATCTAGTTAATTGTACGTATTTAGGCGTGATTGTGGAGATATTTCATTTAAGCGAAGCAAGCTACACTACTACTACTACTACTTACTCCCACAACCATGTAGTCTTTTGTGTTGCAGAAAAACTTGTCTTTAGGTTTGAGTTATACCCTAGCAAATTAATTAAGCTAATCTAAATAATATATTGAAGTGTAATTCTTCTAATAAGTATCAATTTATAAAGTAGGTACTAGCCGACCCGTATCCACTTCGTTGGGCGTTACAATATAGCCTATACCACTCCTGAATAGTGTAACTTTCTGACTGTGAAAGATTTTTCATGATCAGCTCAGTACTTCCGAAGATTAGCCCTTAGTAACAAATAATCAAAGCTACAAACTTTATCTCTTTTAGGTTGTATTAGAGTATAAAGAAAAATGCGCATAACCTTAAAGAAACTTAAACTTAAGCTTTTTATCTACTATCAAAATTCAAAAAGGCATTTGTGATCTCAAATGCTAAACGAACGACCTAATATCAATTGCTATAAGGGTTATTTGCAATGAAACTAACGCGAATCTAAACTTCGTTTCTGAGTTCCACCACCCGTTTTAATCAAAGTATTTTGTTTACGTGAAAGTTTTCAATGTCAGTTGGCCACATGTGGCGGAGATGGGCGCAGCGGGAGCGAAAACGTGTTACCCCCTTTCCCCCCACATACACTCACCCTGTAGGTGATGCCCCCCACTGAAAGAGGTCCGGTTTTAAGCTTTGTGTAGGTGTGGGAATGACAAGCTTGTAGATACGCTTTCAATGTACCTACTTACAAAAATACCAACTACTCAGATCAGTGGGTTTTGTCTTGTAACCTATAAATTTTTCATAAATAGAAACAGAGTCTCATAAAAATATATTAAGAAAATATAAATAAATTGATAACGGCAAATGTACGGCGGTTCGTTTGATTGCACAAACTCGAAAGGTAATAATTTAATAAGATTGATAATGAAGACTTAGCTTTTGTTCTGTTGACAATTATTTTATGTGGCACAGTAATTGGCACAGTGGTAAAGTCCTTGCCTCTTCACCAAGAGGTCCCTGGCAAATAAACGGCACAAATATTACCGTCATGGGGATTCCCTAATTCAGTGTAGTTATAGTAGAAAATTCAGAGTTGCGAATGATCTGGACTCGGACATTGTTTTTGTTGTAATATTCAAGAATTCTTAATGAAAAACACTTCCGCTACTAAGATTCCTAGTAAGTATACAAGTACCTAATTAAAAGTAGGTGTGAGCGGGAGGGATTTCTGCGCTATGGCCCCCTGTCTCAGATCGCAAGCGGCACGTGCCAAGAGGGAGAGAACGATATAATATGCATCCTCTATACCTATTAAAAAAACTGATTATATTTTATTCAGTGTTTGCAATTTAAATTAATTTATTATGAGTTACATTATACAATTTAAATTAGATTAGTTCCCTCCTGAGTATCCTTTCTTTTAGAGAATATTCTGTTTTAGTAACATTTTAGTATCAGTAGCGGTAGGAATTCATAATCATAAAGCTGTGCTAATTACCTTCTTACAATACAAAGGTAAAATTAATAACTAAAGGCAGGGTAGTATTTTAACAATTAATCTACGCGTTTACTCGTTTAAAGGCTCTCTCATCTCTGATCTGAGTACTGGATGGGTTTCCATGTATGCAACGCTTCTATGGCCTTTAAAAAGCTTCCCTTATTATAGAACTAAAAGCATGTTAGCATTTAAAGTATCAAACTGTGCGTTTGATCGTTTAAAGGCTCCCACAGTTCTGGTTCTGAGTACTGGAAGGGTTTCCATATAAGTACGCTACGTCTCAGCTGCTTTCCTTTCCGCTTAGATTATAAAGGACAACCAAGGAAAAGGGCTTGAAACGGGGGATTATTTTTATAAGCGATGTGCTTTCATTATATCAGAATTTCTGGTTCTGAGTACTGGAAGGGTTTCCATATACGCTACACCGGCTCAGCTGCTTTCCTTTCCGCTTAGATTATAAAGGACAACCAAGGGCAAGGGCTTGAAACGGGGGATTATTTTCATAAGCGATGTGCTTTCATTATATCAGAATCTTTATTCCACCAATAAGCCCCCCATTCTACTAAGCTTGGCCTTCGAGTCAATCTCATGGCTCCGTGTATCCCATTAGGGATAAGTTGTGATATTGTATTTCTCAAAAGGCAGATAGACAAAGACATTGTCTGTTTGACATTTGCCTTAGATCCATCCATAAACTAATTCTTGGCATAACTACACGTACTTGTATTTACTCCGTGTTCGGTTAAGTCGTGCAAATAAAACGACACTAATAAAATATAATATAGTTTACTTTTATTCTTTTACACGGATAAATATGAGGTCCACGCATTTTAGGAATACTGACGAAGCAGATCTATTAATTATTAGTCAAAATAAAATCGAATTTCTATCTAAATATTATATAAATAATAATGGGGTTGACATAAACGACATAAACATCATTTGTGCCTTAAAAATATTAAATATATACCTATAAGATAATTTAAACAATAAACTTGGGTTCATTTTTAAATATATAGCAACTTCAATATATGTTACGCAATTCTAATACATATATAACATCGATATGCTTAAACATTTAATAGTCCACTAAAACATTCAGACAGACAGTAAATATTTTTCGTGTTAGACACGTGGTTTAAAATAATGTATACTTACAGCTGGTTGCACCAAAACGCGATACATTTAATTTTTTACGTTTTACGAACACCTTTCATTTATGGTTACAGTTTTTGAGAAATCGCGTACACGAAACGTTTTACCGTAAAAGTAATTGTAATCAAATTCAGAAGGGTTATGAAAACAAAATGAAAACGAAAAAAGTGTCCGTAAGACGTAAAAAGTAAATTATTGGTTACTATTCTGTCACTTTTACGTCAATCTTTCTGTCTCATTCTGTCAAAATCATTCTGTCAATTACTTTTACATAAAATGTAAACGGAATTCGTAAAAATGACGTTAATTTTTACAATTTGGTAGTTGGTGCAATCGACTGTTTAACAGAGAAGAATGTAAGACTGAGATATGTATTTATATACCTATATTTTTTATATAACGTATGCCACATGTTTATACTAAAATATGTAAAGGACACATCTTTACGAATAAGAAATTAGATATTTTCTACCATTTTCCTTAGCTTTTTTTAAACTTGTAACTCACGTCGACCGCTTTTATTTCAAAGTATGGCTTATGAATATTTATGATCAACCTCACATCTAGATTTTTTTATGAAAGAGGGGGGCAAACTAGCAAGGTTGTCACGTGATGTTAAGCTCATAGACACAGAAGCGTTGTCGGCCTCTGAGGGATTTATACGCTCTTTTCTTGAAGGTTCCGATGTCGTGTTGGTCCGGAAATACCGCTTCAGGCAGTTCATTCTAAACAAGTAATACCTATTTTATAGGTATTACATTATACAAAGAAAATTGTAAACAGATCCTGAAGTTTTAGACTCATACATTTAAACTACGCATGTATATTACATTATTACGTTTTACGATACACCAAAACACTGATTATTATATATAAATATATAGGGACAAATCACACAAATTGAGTTCGACCCAAACTAAGTTGGAGACTTAATTATGGGATACTAACTCAACGATACTATATTTTATAATACATATATAGATAAACATCCAAGACCCAGGTCAATCAGAAAAAGGTCATTTTCCATCATGAACTGACCGGGGATCGAACCTGGGACCCCCGAGTAGCGGTCAAGTACGTTAACCGTTACACCACGGAGGTCGTCAATTATTATCTAATAAGTGAAGAGTCGTGGAACATACTCGTGCTTTCTCTTTTACTGAATACATATTCCTAACACTATTCTCTTAATATGATCTTGGCCTACTCGCATATACTAATGAATAAAATGATTAACATACAACTTTTATAATCTGTGATTGATGTAAATAAAAAGAAAAAAAACAAGGTTTATTTCAAAGTCTTTTTGAAATTTTTTTCATAATTGGAATGTAAAATATATGACATGATAACAAGAATTTTAAAAAAAGTGAATAACCAATTTACAGATCTATAATAATATTCGTCAAACAATTCTGTAGCAAAACTGGAGCAAATTTTTATTCACAAATCAGTAGTGACGCGTTAGAACCCGGAGACAGGTACCTTAACTAGGTTAGGATTTGCTTAGGTTACTGATTTTTACACAGAGCGACTACCGTCTGACCTCTGCAACCCAAAGAGTAAACCAGAATCAACCTTAAGATAGAAATAGTAGTTTATACTAACGCTAGATGGCGTTCGGGACCTATAGCGTGTCTTTCGAAGCCCGGGAAAATTTCGACGGCAAGTTATAATCTTAATTCTATTAATATATACTTATATTTCATATAATTTAGGATAAATCTATTTACCTACTTTATACACATAATCAGGTCCATAATTCGTGCCAGAGTCGTACATTTTTATTATATTTAAATACAATAGGTAGGTACCATATGACTACATTTGTTTACGGTCCATTAAATCGACCATTTAAAACTAAATAAATATATAATATATTATACATAATAAGTAACAGCTGCTCACAATTATAATATAGTTCTTAGTTATTAACGATATTTTCATATAACGATATATTTCATATAATCATCTGTCTCACAGACGACTAGACAAATAATATGCGTTTCAAAATTCATTATATATTTTTTATACACGGAATTTTTATATTTGAAGGTTTTAAATTTATCTTTTACTAGTGATCGGATATTCAGATGCATATTAACAAAATACAGTTAATTGAGACATGACCTTGAAGTAAAATGTATATCCAAAAGCTAAATCCCACTGACAGCCTCCCTCATCACCAAATATTCGAAACTATAAGTGCTAAGAGTCGCAATTTTGTGGATCTTTTAGGTCGTAACTGTTCGTCAAGTCGGGATTTTGCAAAATTCTTACCGAATCGAGAATAACGGTAGGCGAGCGTAGCCGCGCGTAAAAGCTAATATATTTATATAGACATGTTAATATAGACATACAGACTTTATTTATGTCATGTTTATCTTTATACAGTCTATATTTCAATATATTTTCGTTTATCGACGGACTAAGCAGCCGCTTCGTCAATTTTTTTATCGAAAAATATATAAATATGCGTTCATGATAACATATCTCTAGTAATAACATGCAAATAAATACAAACTACTATAACAGTACATATTGCCAAATAAAATGGAATGTTTAGTCTGCGTTTCTCTACTGTTAAGGGCGTATTTGACCAGACTGAATATCGCAGCGATATTGATATGTAGTCGTGGCATAAAACATAAATCTATTTTATTTTGTTACCTCTTCAATTTTAAAATACCGCTTAATCCAGATAACTAAAGTAATTAAATTAAGAAATAAGTTTATTGAAGATATCCGTAAAGTCACACGATTGTAGGCTCTGTTTACCCCGAAAGGAATAAAGTCTGAATAAGTTGGGATACTATTATTACAATTGTAGTCTTTGTGTGCATAGTTTTCTACGAAGCTATAAATTAAAAGTTTTTGCGCATAAAAAGGACGGTAGAATAATCTTAATTAGAAGAAAATTTACTGACAACAAAAACCTTAAAAAATAATTAAATATACCTTAAACGTACTTGAAAGTTCACAAGAATATACCACAGATGTCGCTACTAGTGTTTTTATATATCATATCCTTTCAATTATATATTTTTTTATGTAACAATATTTTTAACCACTGATTCAGAAAGCGTAATAATAAATAATAAAAAAATGTTTGCCAAAAGCTTCCCAATGTAAATAATACTGTGGAAAGCATTAGTAAAAAAAATTACACTAAAATATATAAATATTTACATATTCTACATCAAAATAAACCGTATAGATAAGTTTAGTAAATAAAATAACATACATTCCTAGTTAATTAGCAAAATCTGATAGATATTTATAAAAAAAAATACATTTGATTATAAAATTTAACAGTATGTAGTGTACACAAATTAAAGATACCAACGAAACTGTCAAATTATCAACTAACTTCTTATTAATATAATATAATGAGAAAAAATAAATAGATATAAATAGACGAAAGTGTGAAATCTAGGAAAAAAGTAACTCTTTCTTTTATTTTAGCCCGATCAAGTTCTTAAATAGGGTATAGCCGATGGAGATAAGTCTAATTTATAACTTATTTTATATATATTGTTAAAGTGAGAATAATATATATTTTAATTCATGTGATTACAATACAGACATCACATATATTTACAATACATATTTAGTTAACGCGTCATTAGTCATTTTTTTATATATTTTATATTTTTAATATAGTTAAAGCCATTTTTATGATTAATAAAATCAAATCATCGTCATAACTTTATCAATCAGGAATGTTATATATTTTTAATATGTTTACCCTGAATATTATAATTATGTTTATAACTAGTTGCGCACCCGCGACTTCGTCAGAGTAGAATAGTCAAGCGGCTCAGCCCGTGAAAGCGGAAGGGGCACGATTTACATACAAACTCCCCTCCATTTTAGTATATTGGGGGTCGAATTTTCAAAAAAAGGAAGCCTATGTTTGAACGCGGATTTTGAAACATACCATACATTTAAATCGGTCCAGCGGTTTAGCTGTCAAAGCGGAACAGACAGACAGACTTTCGCATTTATAATATTAGAAAGGATTTCGTAAAAGAAGCTCATTTGGAATGTTATAAGGAATAATACGATGTTTTTGTAAACAAAATAATTTTGACTAGAAAACATAATTTACATTCTGAATCCAACCACAATCAGTTTAAATATGCAAGAAGACCAATTAACGCCTGCGACTTTATTCACGTAGACCTTATGATCACTGCATTAATGAAAAAAAAACTGATTAAGTTTTCTTTAATAATACGGACAAATCAAAAGGAGAAAAACTTTTGTATGAGAGTTAATCTACGCAAGCGAAGCCGTGGACAAAACTTATAACATATAAAGACTCAATATGGAATGTTCTGGAAAATGAGTAGTTATTAGTAATTGTATGAAAATCAGATAAACGAAAATATTATAGAGGGATAAATGTAGGGTCTTATAATCTAGATTCTCTCACTAGATTTCTTCGCTAGAATGAAAGCTACTATGAAAGAAATATACAGAAAGTTAGGCTTAATAAAATCTTAACTGAAATTCAAAATAATTGCATTAGACACGTTTGATTGATGACTGACTGACTTTTTTCATTCATTCGTTCTTTTTCAATCATTTCATTTCATCTATATTTTTCTCATCAAATCCAGAAGTTAACTTACAATAGAATCCACACATTAAAATGTTATATTTAATTCTATTTCAGATCGAATAAAATCTATGTTTATCATGACCTTGTACAACCTTACGGAGTACTGGCTCCCAAGTCCGGTATAACATTGAACGCCTGTGGGGCTCTGGTCCAGTAGTAATACGGTGGGCCTGATGAGAAGCAGTACTTCTGGTCTAGAGGGGCATCACCCTCGACCCAGTACATGAGGTAGAAATTGCACATTTCATCGCTGTTTGTCGGTCTGAAATTGTAATACTTTTTTTTAATGAGCAATCGTTTCTGCTAATAAGTTGTAGCTTAACTGAGTTGCTAACGTGCAAAGTGCCTCTGAAAAATCTATTTTTTTCTAATAATATTTAGTATAAAAATTCGGTAAAAACTTTAAATATTAATTTTATCTTTAAATTTATTGGTTTCTTCTTTTAAAATTCTAATTTTAAAAGAAGAAACCAATACGCAAAAGGGAATTGGCCGATTAGTTCTAATTCAGTAATTTTGTTTGTCACATATTAGTAAAAATATTGTAATAAATAAGGACCCTTTACTTGCTATAGAGTATAAACCCGCCGTCCTTTCCGATTGTCGCGTTCTTGGTAATAAAGGAAAAGAAAAAAAAAGAACAACCAAAACGTCGCATTTTCTGATTGGCGCGTCGTTGCCCAGTGAGTAGAAATATAAGGTTATGTGAGTTCTTAAACCAAAAACTGACATAACAGTAAAAAATCTCGACAAACTCACCCAATACTAACGGCGTAGTTGTGTGTGTTATTCATAGTGCAGCGAGCCGCCAAAACGTCGCCTTTTCTGATTGGCGCGTCGTTGGCCACGGGGTAGAACATCTGGGGTTTTTGTGGGTCTTTCTTGCCGATCAACTGCCACACGTCCCCGGCGGGGTTCTTGCGAACTACGTAGCCGGCTACCAGCTTGCCTGAAAGATTAAAATGTTTTTACTATTCTCTACTACATTCTTGTTTTTAATTTTTTTCTCATTGTTATTAAATAAATTAATATAAAGGGGCAATATATATTGTTATAATTTCGAATATTTGTTTGTAGCCCGGGCTTAGGATAGTAAGCTTGTATGGAACAAGAGTTTCTTTCGGCGTGTTCTTCTCAGTAGTGGTCATTCCGAAACGATGGTAGTTTGTAGTTTTGCAAATATCTAGCACGCAAGTCGAGCCGAAATGCGATTATTCTGTACTGCAAATTCGCCTTTATCGCCATAGCATACAGTTCACGCAATTGTCAACTTACCCAAACTGTGCGTATGAGTTCGGAAGGCGAAGGGATGGATAACTTTGTCCTCGTTGATGGTGCAGGCTGTCTCCATGTGCTCAATTTTCCTCGGGGCAATGACCCCGCCAGTACCCAGAAGGATCACGCCGGCTTGGCGGGACATTCTAGAATATTATAGAAAAATATTACTATATACTGTATAATTATAATTGACGACTCAGGCCAATCAGAAAACTGTCATATTCCATCATGACCTGACCGTGGATCGAACCCGGGACATCTTGAAGAGGCATAGATCATGTATTAGTGCATGTACTGAGAACGTACATACATAAGACCACTAAGTCCCAGGTACCACTGGAGTAATAAAGATCAAATGTCGACACCCTCTAAAATCTTTGGAGAGTAGCGCAGAATAGAAGGAGATTGGCATACATAAGACTGCAAGTCCCAGGTGCCACTGTAGTAATGAAGATCAAATGTCGACGCCCTCTAAAATCTTTGGAGAGTAGCGCAGAATAGAAGGAGATTGGAGAACCCGTGTTGTGTCGTGTCAGAGGCCAAGATACTTTTTGGGTCGATGAGACATCGCAGTAAGTGGACATACTAACCTTGATTTCGTGTATTTCAGGAATACCCCAGAATTGTCAGTTCGGCCAGCTGTAATGCAAATCAAAATATACTATAAGTGAACCAGATAAAAACTAAAAAATTACATTCATTGAAAAATAAGCAATAATTTATTGATGTAATAATTGTTAACCCAACGTTCGCTTCATTTTTCAAGTGTCAGATTAAAATGTCAGATTTCTTAAATGATTTAAATCAGTTATTTATTTACTAGCTTTCGCCCGCGGCTTCGCTCGCGTTGGATTTTGGTATGTAGCCTATACATTATTCTGATGTATAACCCTATTACTGTAAAGTTTCATCCAAATCCTTCCAATAGTTTTTTCGTGAAAGAGTAACAAATATACACACATCCTCACAATTTTTCGCATTTATAATATTAGTAGTATTGAAAATCAATTAATATAAGACAACCGGATCAAAGCTCAAGTTTGTTTTAGTAAAAAAAAAAACATAAAAATCTCAGACACAACCTCAAAATTATTCACATGTTAAAAATGGCAGTGTCAACGAAAAGTTATATTTCAAAATAAAGTAAAAAAAAATGTTCGACAGCCCTGTCACAGAGGGCATCAACTTTTAATTTTATCAATATTCTAAATTGAGCTTTATCGCGTTTGTTGTAGAGTTGAATGTGTATAATATATTTTCTGGGATGTTGATCAATTATTGTAAAAGTGTCTTGTCTTTGTAATTATGCGGTGACGTCCCTGTCGACGGACGAGATAAACAAGAAGATGCTTTCCGGTGGAAAAAAGTGGGGAAAAAATGTAGTTAAGACCGAGTCGGGATTCAATCTCGTCTCTTTCCTTCGTGTAATATAGAGTTCAAATTAGAGTATCTTTCATCGAAGTAATATCAAGGAAAACATGGTTTTAATTGTTATTTTTGTTATGCTTTTTAATTAAAACTCACATATTTATATGCTTTGTTTGAACTCAGAAAAGGATTTAAAGTTTGTTTCATCAAAATCGATTCATTAAAAAAAGTTATCGTTATTTGAATGAACTCAAGGCATAATTACCATTAATTCTTCAAGAATCCGCTAGATGACGCTTTTTCATCTTATCAATTTCTACAACACGCTATGGAGATTTTTTCACATTAGGCCTCATACAGGAAAAGAAATTCTTTGAGTTTA
>JADGIL010014492.1:0-25852 GCA_020352625.1 Cactoblastis cactorum
CCCCCCCCCCCCACACAGCCTCGACAGTTTTGTAGCGATGAAGGGCCCACGGATTCCTGTCCACATAGATCCGTAGCTGACATTAGGAAAAGGATTTAGACGGGAAATGGAGGAAAGGATATGGGATAGGAGTGGATGATAGGAGCTACGCCTGGTGGTTTCTGTTACATCTGTTTCATAGGGAACCAGATCAATAACGGGCGGCAACCACGTGAAGGAAAATCCAGCAGACTTGTCATGATAGTCTAGACGACCTGCGCTCGTATCATGACCAGACACCAGACCGTACATTTGGACTGATGTACGGAGTGAGATTCCATATGCTAGAACCCCATAGGAAACTGTTACACTAGCACACCGAACCTCGCCCAAATGCACATACACACACACACACAGATATGCACAAAAATTATACAGAAAATTGAATCTTACGTAGAAATGCATACAATTTGAATTCGATAGTACATCAAGCACACCCACCAGTATGAGATTTTTGAGAACCTTTCAAAATCTACTTGTGACTATGTGTAAAATTAGTATTGTTTTGTTAATCCTTTATTAATTAATTACATTATTATTTCTTAATGAAAACCCAGTGCAAGTATAAGGTTATCGGTATGCCAATTTGGGATTATTTCACCCTGCCGCTATATCATTGAAGAATGACCTCACATGCTCACTTTGCTTGACTGCAACCAACAGCTCTAAATTGGTCTCTTTAAACATTTTGTTAGGGAACTAATATTCTACTTTATCTATGTTGTAGCCATGTCACAGTAAATGAATTTGTTTTAGGCACTCTTTGCGACGGAAACCTTCGCCATGGGCTTGAACATGCCTGCCAGGACAGTGGTTTTCACAAGCTGCCAGAAATTTGACGGAAAAGACTTTAGATTCGTGAGTATGATCATGCCGCTTCTTTTTAATGTATCTACATTCCTTTCAATAATTAACACAATTAAGATTTCATATTACATAATTAATACAATTTTGTGTGATACTTACTTAATTACTTTCTTTGTCTCTTTCCCTTGGGATGTAGACAGAGTCAAGAGTCGTGATACTCGAAAACCAAGCTTCTAGTAGTTTTTTTTTTATGGCAGAGGGAGGCAAACGAGCAGGCGGGTCACGTGATGTTAAGTAATCACCG
This sequence comes from Cactoblastis cactorum, assembly GCA_020352625.1. NCBI lineage: Eukaryota > Metazoa > Arthropoda > Insecta > Lepidoptera > Pyralidae > Cactoblastis > Cactoblastis cactorum. Next base: position 1,151 of record JADGIL010014492.1, read on the forward strand.
CCGACCATAGACACCCGCAACACCCGGGGGGTCACAGGAGCGTTGCCGGCCTTTATGATATGCCGTTATGATTTGGATTATTAATATTTTATCTATCAGTAGCACGTTTTCAGTGAGGTTACATAGTTACGCAACGCAATTGATATAGCTGGTCTTTATAATATACTAGCTAATGCCCCCGACTTCGCCCGCGTAGATTTTACGAAAAATTATATTCCTCGGGAACCATACATTTTTTCGGGATAAAAAGGAGCCTATCATTTATTCTAGATCGTAGTCCATCGCTGTGCCAAATTTCATCCAAATCCGTTCAGTAGTTTTTATGTGATGCGCGTACAAACATACAGACAGACAGACTGATAAAAATTTTAAAAACAATAGTTTTGGCTTTTATAGGCCTTATAAAAGGCCCCTATATATTTTATTTTTAAATATCTCCCATGTACAGACATAACTCAGTTACAATTTTATTATATGTATAGATTATCGCTTCATCGTCCATCATCAAAGTCAAAGTATTTTTATTTAAATAGACTAGATTCTTTTGAATCGTCAATATGTTCGTTTTAATTTGATTTAGCAATTATTGACGTCAATAATCTAAATAGATTTTAAATAAAAATAATTTTACCACCACTTCCAAAGCGCAAAACAAGAAGTGGCGGAACAAAGTCCATCCAAATAACTAGAAAAATAACACAAGTACCTAATAATCTACATAGGTCTATGTTTTAATAATCTATACCTAGTAATGTTTTTTTTAATCCGCACGCAGATATCATCAGGAGAATACATTCAGATGTCGGGTCGCGCAGGCCGTCGTGGTTTGGACGACAAGGGTATCGTGATTCTGATGATCGACGACAAGATCACGCCGACTGTCGTTAAGGGCATGGTGCAGGGCAAGGCTGACCCTATCAATTCTGCTTTCCACCTCACTTACAATATGGTTAGTGTGGAATTGGTTTTGTGGTAGAGGACATTTTAAATTATCAAACTTAAGTGGCTAACTCAATCTGTGTGATGTAAGGGGTACCTTTATTTATTGACCCTTGCCGCGCCATTCATATTTTATGACGTTATCGCAGTTTGCTGTCACACATTTGACCACCTACATAGGTGATAAGTCGTAGCAGGCATTATAAAATAGAAGTCACATTTCCTGTACCGAATTATCACTTGATACGTACCGGAAATATATGTATTTCCGGTACGTGTCGAGTGCCAAGAAATATTTTCAATAGATGACCGAACAAACTACGACGGGGAAACTCGTAGTCGGGACTAAGGTACAGAGGCCAAATTACGTCTATTCACGTAGTTGGCACGCAGAGGGTTAAAACATGCGTTTTTAATCTTTACTGTTAAGATTTTTTTAAATCAGATAAAAATCTTTTAAATCTTACATTACAAATTATGTATCTCTTGCATTTTTATAGGTATTAAATTTACTCCGAGTAGAAGAAATCAATCCAGAGTATATGCTGGAGCGGAGTTTCTTCCAATTCCAAAATCAGGCCGCTATACCAGATCTCATTGATAGTAAGTAAAGCGGTCATTTTCAGTTTTCAAATTACCATTGTTTTTGATTAAATTAAGCAGTTACAACTTCATATCTGTACAAAAGAAACTCTGAGCAGTTTTAGTTCCTATTATGCCAGAAGAGCTTGATTATCCGTTTAATCTTTTTTCCATTGTCTTTCTGAAATGCTGGTAGTCTGTAGCTTGATTAAGATATAAATGTTTATTATATATTGACGTGAAAAAATACCTGTGAAGGATTTTGATATTGCAGAAAAATATCTTAGAGAAGTGCATGTATGGCAGTTGTTTAGTCCGTGTGGGAATCCATAAGGGAAATGACCTTTGCAAACTTGATACTATTGTTATCTTTACCATTGGTTTATTTATTCAGAGGTGAAAGCGAAGCAAAAGGAGTACTCTATGCTGACGGTAGAACAAGAGCATTCGATAGCCGCGTACTGCAATATCCGCTCCCAGTTGCAGCTTTTGGGCGCGCAGTTCCGGTCTTATATCACCCAGCCGCAGTACCTGAAGCCTTTCCTTCAGCCTGGACGGCTCGTAAAGGTAGACAAGCAGCGAGTCTAACAAGTAACAAGTATAGACGCACACGCGACATTATATGAAAGTTAAATTTACGCACCCGAAAAAGCTAGTGTGATATATTCACTTCACTTCCATCTATTTTTAACCCCCGACATAAAAACTGGGGAGTTATAAGTTTGCCGCGTGTGTGTGTGTGTGCGTGCGTGTGTGCGTGTGTGCGTGCGTGCGTGCGTGCGTGCGTGCGTGTGTGTGTGTGTGTGTGTGTGTGTGTGTTATTTTAGTTGTATTAAAACATTACAGGTGAAAACGGAGAAATACGAGTACGATTGGGGCATAATAGTGAACTTCCGTCACAAGTCGAAGGCTAAGGGCCGGCGGGAGCAGGAAAACCCGCTCACGGCCGAAGACGCCATAGTGGTGGACATCCTGCTGCACGTGCGCGCGCCGCAGCCGGGCGACGGCGACACCAACGCCCCCTGCCCGCCGGGGGAGGTCAGCTTTTAGGGTTCCGTAGCCAAATGGCGTTATTGGTGTTCATTTCAGAACTCATTGTAATATGTCTTCTGTAGAATGCTGTATGTAAGCATTGTTGGTGTACCTTAATAATAGATAAATGCCCTTACAGTTTCGTCATGCCTATCTGTCCGTATGTCGCTATGCTTACTATAAGGTTTAAAGGAAGGTAGATATATTCAATCAGTATGGTAGCATAGATTATAACAAGGATAAAAAATTTTAAAGAAAAATTTTTTGGATCATAAGATAATTTTTTATAAATGATGTAGAGGTTCCTAAAACAGTATTTTTTTATGCCATTATTTTGAGAAATATTCGCTTCTAAAGTAGAAAATGTCTGTATTCGTATGCGAGTCCTACTCGCTCTTGGCCGTTTATTTTAAATCAACAGAGCAGGCAAGGTATCCGTCTCACTTGATAGGAAATGGTCACTGCAATGTACACCGCCTGCAACATCAGGGATGTCACACGCGTCTGGATGATCTTTTCACGCCCCTCAAATTATATGTTTTAAACATAACCAAACTGTGGAGGTTATTTTATAATTTTTCCAAATGACATTCTTGTAAAAATACATAAGTTCATGACGAGGATACAATTGAGACATAAGACTTTGTTAACTTTGTCCTTTTTTTGCTGAACCAGTTAACGGAAGTCTAACAAAGGCGTAACAACCTAAAATACAAGAATATATGTCACAAAAATACTTACAAACTAAGGTAAAAAAATTTGTAAATATAAATAAACATTATATCTGTAGGCGGGTGAAGTGGAAGTAGTTCCAGTATTGCACACACTCATCTACCAAATAAGCTCTCTCCGAGTCTACTATCCTAAGGACCTGAGGCCGCCTGATAGTCGCAAGTCCGTCCTGAAAACTATAGGCGAGGTTAAGAAAAGGTTTCCCGACGGACCGCCGCTGCTTAACCCCATCAAAGACATGAAGATTGAGGATAAAGTGTTCAAAGACTGCGTTGAAAGGATCAAAGAATTGGAAGAAAGGTGAGTTGTCACTCATTTCTTTTTATTTGTTACTTGAAATAAGAAAGATAGCGAGTTTTGTTTTGTCTTTTCTAAAACACATTTCTAGAGTATGAATTTTATAATTAACAGTTAGCATTTTTATATAAACTAAAATATATTTTAATTCACACTGCTGTGCAGATAAAGTAATATGATTTTAATCTTAACGAATGAACTACAAAAAGTTATAATTTGATTTGTTTTTCAATATTTATTCTACTTCATTCTGTTATGTATCATATTTTTGAATGATATTTTTATACCAAAAGTCGGTTAAAAGTTGGATTAGGAGTTATTTTTTTATAACACCAAATTTGTAAACCTATGCCGTTGCAAAATACTGTATATTTTAGGTTGTACGCGCATCCATTACACAAGGACAAAAACCGCGGTGCCCTCACAGCTGCGTACGAGCGCAAACAAGAGCTCTATGAAGAACTAAACGCGGCCAAGGCTGAGTTGAAAAGGGCCAAAAGTATACTGCAAATGGACGAGCTGAAGAAGCGGAAACGTATATTAAGACGATTGGGGTACTGCACGGCCGCTGACGTCATTGAACTAAAAGGACGGATAGCGTGCGAGTTGAGCAGGTGTGTACTTATAACTGACTAACCGATCAGGCCCACTTCGTTGGCGTAAAATAGTCTATAGCACTCCTGAATAGCGTAGCTTTCAGACTGTGAAATAATTTTCATGATCGGTTCAGTATTTTTGAAGATTAGCCCTTACAAACAAAACAAACAACCAAAGTTACAAACTTTACCTCTTTATAATATTATTATAGATTATTAATATAATCAACTGATGTGAACCATTACAACAAGGAGCTTGTTAAATCCTTTAAGTTTCGCGTTCATTACTTTTGTCTACAACGTAAGTCAAAACTATGCATACTTAGATTTTTAAAACTACTCAACGGATTTTGATGCGGTTTTTTTTAAGACAAGTTGATTCATAAGGAAGGTTTTAAAAACCTTGCGAACCCGGGCGGGTCGCTAGTTATTATATAATTATACATCGTTTGCAGTGCGGACGAGTTGCTACTAACCGAGCTGATTTTTAACGGGGTGTTTAACAATCTGACGCCGGAACAAAGCGCCGCCTTAGTTAGCTGCTTCGTGTGCGACGAGAACTCCTCGCAGCACTCCGTGGCCGGCGAGGAACTGCGCGGAGTACTAAGGCAGCTGCAGGTACCGTCTATATCCAGCTGCTGTTTATCAAGCTGATTTACAACAAGGTTCAAGATTGGGGCGAATAGGCCTTCCTTATTCATGTATTTATTTGTTTTATGCAAAACGATTTTTTGCATTAAATTAGACGAATTAAGAAGTGGTCTCCCTTAGCAAAGCTCGATTACCAAACTAGTACTATACTTCTATAGTGTATTGTTATTTGTAACAATGTATGTTTTAATGTTGGCCTGGAAGCGGAAGTAAAACGTAGATGTACAATGATTATAAAAATAAATCAAGAGAAAGGGCTTGAAAGAGGAATTCTCATAGGCTAGCAACTTGTCACTATTTCTGAATCTCCATTCCACCAATGATCCCACCATTTTGTTGATACTGTATCTGTATGTTCTAATGTATGTTTATATGTTTAAATTTAAGAAATATTATATTTATTAATAAACATCAATCTATGTCTTCTTAGTTGTGCCCTTGTCTGCGTTACGTACTGCTCATACGCATGAGTTATCAATATATGGTGGAATATTTCAGGAATATGCCCGCAGGATAGCAAAAGTATCAATCGACGCGAAGATGGACTTAGATGAAGATGATTATGTGGGCAAGTTCAAGCCTACCCTCATGGACGTGGTACTGGCGTGGGCCAAGGGCGCCACCTTCCTGCAAATCTGCAAGATGACTGATGTTTTTGAAGGTTTGTCGCCATATGTTTTCTTAATCCAATCCCTTTAAGACCGGCAACGCTCCTGTGACCCCCCGGGTGTTGCGGGTGTCTATGGGCGGCGGTGATTACTTAACATCACGTGACCCGCCTGCTCGTTTGCCTCCCTCTGCCATAAAAAAAAAACTCGAGTGTGACCATTACGTGTGTGTGTATGCTAGCTAATGGCCCCAACTTCGTCCGGTCTATGGATACTATAATATCTTGTCAGCCCCTTGCTCGGTTATTTTATTATATGTTATACATAATTGCTGTAAAAAATTTACGCGTCGCAACGGTTGACGCGTTCCAGTGGCATTACATACTAGTGAACAGAAATAGTCACCTATCAATTGAATAATAGATCACATAAACACAAAAATTATCACACGTTCAATTTTCACACGAAAGCTCATTAACCCTCGACGCAAAAAAGAGGGGTGTTAGATGTGACGTGAGTTTGACGTGTGTGTATATTATTCTCTCTGTGGCATCATAGCTCCCAAACGGGTGAACCGATTTGGATAATTCTTTTTTGTTAGAAAAGCGACTTTTTGTTAGAAAAGCGACTAAATCGAGAGTATTCGTAGCTTTGTTTTTAACCTCCGACGCAAAAAGAGGGGTGTTAAAAGTATGACGTGCGTGTTGTGTCTGGAGCTTTTAAAATTTTAATTGTTACATTTATTTAAATATTAATGTTTATCTTAGGTTCAATAATCCGCTGCATGCGTCGGTTGGAGGAAGTACTACGGCAGCTGTGCCAGGCCGCCAAGAACATCGGCAATACGGACCTCGAGAATAAATTCAGCGAAGCGATCAAGTTACTCAAGCGAGACATCGTCTTCGCTGCCAGTCTTTATATGTAAAAAAATAAACTATTTTGACGTTTGTTGTGTTTTTTTAAACTGATTATCTTGTTGTAAAGCACTCTCTTTTCCTTCCAAGTTAAAAATAAAATAACTGGTAAGTGCGAACAGGAATCACTCGCGAAGGGTTTCAAAGTATCGTTGGGGCAAATATTTACATAATATTGCCGTAATAAAAAAAAAAAGAACTTAAAAGGCGTTGTTTTAATTTTTTTTAAAAACAATTCTCTAAAGATAATTGCGTTGCTTCGTTACGTGTATGAAGTGCCACCTTAATAATACATATTACTTTTCAAAATTATACCATACAATAATTTATAGATTCATTGAATAACTTACCTTCCATACTACGCAATGCAGTCTTGAACAAAATAACTGTTATTGACTGACCTTTTTATATAGGCTTCTATAGGGAAAAATGTTACTAATCGGGGTGTGTCTAATCAAATTTAGTCCCAACTAAGTTCGGGCTTTGTATCATGGGATATTAACACAATGATACTATATTTTTTTAATAAACACGTGTATTGATAAACATCCAAGACTCAGGCCAATCAGAAAAATCCCATTTTCCATCATGATTTGACTGGGATCGAATACGGGACCTCTTTATTGAGAGACGAGGACTTTTATTTACCACTATGCTAATGAGGCCGTTATATGTGTTGATGGACTGGATAGAACGTGCGCCATTCAATCATCACTGCGAAACTGGTAAATATTATCAAGGCTACAAGCGCTCTAAGTTATATACTTAATTGAAACGCCAGGTCACAATGTTACAAGAGAATTTTATTTGTTGTAATTACTGTATATCTATAGCATGAACAGGCAAGTAACAAAAGAACAGTATTTAATAGAATTACATTAGAGAACCATGTTTACAGAGTCGGCCCTGCTCAAATACAACTATTCATTAAACTTATACAAGGAAAACAAAATTTGTAAACAGTGATATCAATATTCGCTTCATAATTTTGAATAATTTGAAATTTTTACACAAATTTTGAATATATTCCTAAAAAGCTTGAACAGGGGAACGATTGACACAATTATGTATTTTATACAAGTTAACGGAATTTAACGATAAATTCATAGAAAAATTTATCTACGTCACTGTTTTAGTCAAATCAGCCATTTTTTCCAGCAATATTAAGTGGTGTTTTTATTCTTCTTCACTTTCGTAGCATTTATCATGAGTATTCTAATGACTTAATACACGCCTTGTAGGTAATAATGACCATCGTATGCCTAATTCATAAATAAAAAAACTACAATGGTCAAAAATCTTTACTTAGCTGTCTCTAAAATAGTTATCTATTTGTCAAGTATCTAGGTACATCAAACTGAAAAACCCCTATTATCTTTAAGTTTATATTTAACGGCTTGATATTAATCTAAATGGCCGATTTAATCGAATGGTTGTGATAAAATGATAAACGTGGAAAATAACGCTTTTATATAGAGTTATTGAACGTAGTTACGAACCTAGACGATAGCTAAGTAGAGCCCTCCTCAATCACGTATAGATCACAATCGAAAAAATTTAAAACCTTACGCTATAGTTATTTGGTGCTTGAATTGATATGTCCGAGAACTAAACACGAAATAAAAGCTAATTCTGTCTAGCTATTTTACCTTTGAGTAACTAAACGAGGTATTTGTTTTATGTCTATGTTATTTCGAACTAAATCCCGCCAAGTGCAAGTAAAAATATCTGCACGCACAAGACGCGAGCTCGCCTATTCTATGATAAGTATACGCTATTATTATCATTTAATACTTAAATGTTACAGTAAACACTCGGCGCGCTGACTGCTATGGAAGACTCGACGCTTACTATAAGCACTTTCAATACGTTGCCAGTCGCTCGCCACTCACCGGTTAACGATCGCTACGCCATATATCGACTCCTTACTGTAATTATTTTATACAAAATGTACATTTCTCAAAAGCGCCCTCAACGATTCTTGTTTATGTAGGTTATGATTTGATGATACGATGTGTCTCGGCAACAGTACTTAACCCAGGTAAAATGTCTCTACAATGGAAAACTTTTTGAAAGGGGCAATCGGTTTCTTGTGGTCTGATATCCATAAGTATCGTATACATGTACATTCTAGACATTACACAACGAATATACTCTCACGGCTACTACAATTATTTTAGGTTATCTCTAGGCGATTACTGCGACCGACACACCCGCCGACAACACTAGAAGCTTGCCATTGTCCTGCAAGTGTTGTGTACTATCGGTCCCGTCCAACAAAATCGAGAAACAAAACAAACTCCAAGGTTTGGCACGCGATATCTGATAACTATTTAAAATATTTTTGTACTATTTGATTCAAAATATACTCGCAGGCAACATATGGTGACAAATGGACAACAGCAAGCCACTCTAACGATAAGGTATGATTATTCGATATGATATAAGGTAGTTATCAAAATTCTATCAATGTAGTAAGTATATGGATCTGAAATTTAGTCCTGTTTAACATTCACATTAATGTTAGGTACAAACAAGTTTATATACTTACTTATGCTTACTCTCTTAACGCGAAACGTTTACGTATGAAAGTAGAATAATTAAATGTGGCCTTACGTCAAGGAATATGATATGCAAACAAATTATTGAAATGGGTCGATATGAAATATTTATAACCACAAAAGTCGAATAGAACGACTTAAATATTAGCAACACACGTTCTTAAATGTAGTAGGCCATTTAAGTTAGTAAAATATGTACAATAAAAATGCGAAACCGTTTACAGTTTCCTCAATATGACATTATTCGAAGATTAGGCGAGAAAAATACTAACAACTAGACGAATATAAGGCTCACGCGGACCGGCGGCGTCGCGACGGTACTTACCACATTTTATTTTCATTTATTGTCTAATGTGTAATTGGATTTAGCAACGGCATGGCAAGACGACCGTCGATAACTTTTACATCTGCCGTCATCGACTAAAAAAAACCTATCGATAATAGTGTCGTACGATCGGCCGCGACACCCGCCACCGAGTGAGACAATATACATAATTATTACACAGGCACACATAAAATCAGCAAACAAACAGCCTACAAATAAAATTTTCTTATTTACATCAACTCTATGCACCTAATTATTAAAATTGCGATTAATTTGAATGTCAGTTACAGAGAAACAAATCAAGTATGGTTCAACATAGGTAAATTTTTCTAAAACAGTTTCAAACGATATTATCTTTACATTAATTATCTTTAATACTTATTAACATTAGCTATAATTTATAAGATCTTCAAGTTTGTGATAATCTTTAATTTAAATTTAACAAGATATTCGTTACCTACCTATTTACTGTATGCGTCCGCAATAGTTACAATATGAAATGTGACAACTCAACGAGAGGAGAAAATATTCATTTCATTATCGTATCCTAATTCGAATAGATAATCCTGTCTCAAAACAAGATCAAAGTTCATTTGGTCGGACCAAAACTTCAGTCGGTAAAATAGATCAAAACTCTTAAACATTGCGCGGCGCGTGCGCTCGCGTGCATTATCCTACCATCACACCATTCGTAACCTACAGCACATCATATAAACGGTTCTCAATCACACAGAACACTGTTGAACGGCGACCAACCGAAACTTTTCTTGAGGATGCTGCATTATATATCTGGTCGGGAACTGGGCATCTCTTGTTATTTTGTGAGTTTAGTGGTCGCTTCTGGGCCGCGGGGTTTAGAGTTGCAGCTGAAGTAGTCACGTGACACACAGCCTCAGTACCAGAGCCGCCATTAATACCAGTAGAGGTTGTGTCCGACCACCGCGACCGCACGATAAGATTTCGATTTCCTGGAAGCAAAAAGCATTAAATTATTTGAATCCATCGCTTCAAAAAGCTACTTCAAACACTACAAATAAGTTAGACATTAAATTAAACATATTAATTAGTTTCATTGTAGATACCTATATATACTCATAGTTAAAAAGGTACCTCAGGATGGTAAGAGAGACAGACAGCGGGTCGTCGTCGATGCGCGACGCGTGCACGGCGGCAGGGCGCGCGTGGCGGCGCCTCTCGCGGCCGCACGTCCAGTCGCTTTGCGCCGCATGGGCATAGCGTGTCTACTACCAGCAGGATAAGGTTGCTGTGCGGAATCTTCTGCACGCTGAACGGTCTGTTATACAGGATTAGGAGATTAGGATAGTTCCGACACGAGATAAACTTTTAAACTGTTATTACAAATAATGTAAACAGAGACTTCTGTAACTGCATTTTAATATCATATAGTTTGATAATATATTCGAACTATATAATATTAAAGTGAAATTTCTAACCTTTCGCATCCTGAGTTGTGGCAGTTGGTTAGTTTTCCTTTGAGTGGTTGCGCTGCGGTAAGCCTGGTCGACTGCAGGGTGAAAAGTTCAGCGCTAGTCACGCAAGGCCTCACTGCTGCGGAGCGAGCGGCTTCTCTCGGCGGCTCCCGAACTGGGTTGTAGCCTCCTCCTCCGCCTCCTCCTCCCCCCCGTGGTTGTTCCACCCCATTCCCGTCAGTGCTCTCACCGCCTTTGCCCACCCCGTCTAGAATAATCTCGTAAGTGCCTCTATCTCGATCTATTTCTTCTTCGTTTCCTAGACCAGGGTCAGTTTCATAGTCTTCGTAGTCTGCTGTAAAACAAATCATATGTAGTAAGTTTGTATAAAATTAAATATGATTAAAAAAATCTTGTGACATCGAATACTCTAGATGATGCTGTGAGGCCAAAAAAAATTCTATTTAAAAATGTAACATGTTGTTATTTTGAAGATCATAGTCATTCCATCAAGTCATTTAATAGAGTCATAATGAAAATCACTTACCTATCTCGTCATCAACGTATGCATGTGCTTTCGCTCGTACAGACTCCCACAGCGGGAACCAAACCGCCAACAACTGGGTAAAGTAACCACTAAGCCAGGCGAAGGGTTTAATCGGCTGCAAAAACATGTCAATGCTAAAGCTATGTCTATTTTTCTTTGTACTACTATCTTTTAGTGCCGTCTTTGTTATAATTCGATGTAATAAAGTAAATAAATAATTTATTAATTAATAAAATTAACAATTTTAAAAGTATATGGCTAATGATTTTTTAAATAATATATGTAGGTTAAATAAATATATAAAATTGTGACCTCCGTGGTGTAACTGTTAACGTATTTGACCGCTACTCTGGAGGTTCCGGGTTCGATCACCGGTCAGGTTATGAAGGAAAATGACCTTTTTCTGATTGGTCCTGTTCTTGGATGTTTATCTTTATACGTATTTATTATAAAATCTAGTATCGTTGAATTGGTATTCCATAAAGCAAGTCTCGAACTTACTTTGGGGTTAACTCAATCTGTGTGAATTGTCCCTATATTTATATAATATTTATATTTATATAAAATAGATCTCACTGTTAGCCTGTTGACGCCTCCGCTAAATGGGTTCTTAGAATCAGGGCATCTGCCTTGATTGTCGTGGACAGTAATTTTCTTGTAGATCCGGTCCTGTACCAGCGAGTCCATGATAGTGCCGTCCACTTGCCCGAAGAACCTGCCCGTTTGTGATACGTCCTCTGACAAGATGATGAAGCCGTTGTCATCCAAAATATAGCAATCCAACTCGTCTCCAGCGCAGGTCTTCTTACATACGCTTCCCGCTGTGCACTGAAAAAAAAACATTTTTTTATAAAAAGTACTAAACACAACTTGTGTCATTGATCAAAAATTTATTTTTATTTAGAAAACATAGTTATACTTACGTCTTATTAGAATCCCTAATACGTCTACGCGCACATAATAAATTATTATTTTTGGTGTTATGATTAGTGAAAAGTGGGGGTTCGTTGGGTAATTTTAAGGGTTAATGCCATATTTGGCTTTACTAGTAACTTTAGGAATGATGAGTGAGTGAATAGTGATAGATATAAAATATTCGTCAAAATACCGTAGATGTAACGTTCAAGAAATGTTGCGCCAACGATTCTAATTGAAAGTGTAGTCCAACGACAACAGCCGGGGCACGGTGTCCTTTCGAAGCAACGAAGACAGCATGAGTGGCGAGCACCAGGGGCGGTCTGCCGCTCAAGTCCTCGGCCTCCGAACCGTCGCGGAAGGGCACAGAAAACACGAAGCTTTCCGGCTCGATTGAATGGTGCTCGACAGCTCGACGGTACCACGCAGAGTCGAAGGCTCGAGTGTATTTCTCGCCGAAATGACTGAAACAATGATAAACCTAAAGAACAAGTTTTGTCCAGTTATTGTACTCGTTAGAAAATATTTTCTACATTCTATTCCAGGTTTATTTTCCTGTAAATACAACAATGATCATCGTACCAACCACTGTTGTGTGAAAGAAAAACGACTTATAAGTATATGTGCATAAAAAATATTGGGCGCTATCAAAATCAGGTCTTAGCGTATAATGTCGCAGACGGCTTATCGACGTAGCGTCGATAAGCCGCCTGCGACATACATGAAAAAGGTCGAAGCAACATTTGTTAGGTACCTACATATCTATTAGGAAAAGGTTTTGCAAGTTAAGCTCATTGATAAGAATACTAGCGTAGTTAAGTTAGCGTTTAATACAATAGAATACAAGAAGATTATTACGGTTCAGCAGAGTCCGCAGTACGCGAAGTGTTGCCATACTCAGTCCATTTGAGAAAGCCGCTGCGAGTGGCGATGAAGGAAAGAGACACCACGAACTTGTGGAAACGGCCTTGTCTGCAAAAGGGAGCAGTGATTAGATAGGATTTTAGGTTTGAGATTATTAATTATTAATGTTTCAAAAAGGACTGCTTGTAAATATTGGTTCATCATCTCATCCATTTTCGTATTACATTTTTTCGCTTCGTCGCATCTTCCCAATTATTGTGTATTTCTTATGAGATACTGACAAATTTGGCTCTTCTGGATATTTCATGCTGCATATTCATACTTTGCTATATCTCCTCTTTCCCATAATTGGCTAATATTGATGATGAACGTCACAATTCATTACATACAGCTATTCCCATTTCCCTGGGCAAATCTTTAATGATCTAAATAGTTTTGGTATAAATAAAATTATTTCACTCTGGAAATGATATCATTGCATAAACACACAATATAAATATTTAGAGCTAAAATCACTTATATAAAATGAAACAAAATTGGTCCTTGGTTAGCTAAAAACAAGATTAGTCACTTAAGTTTACACCGACCTGAATCCTGGTTTGCGCAATTTATTATCAAAAAGTAAAAAGAACAATCGCCGTTTAAAATTTTATTTCAACAAAAAATATGTAATTAGTAATATAATAGATTGTTTTAAATATTTAAACGACTGTTCTTTTCAGAATGTTATTTTTCAGAGTACATACGCTAGGTATAGTCGCTACATCTCAGAATATGACAGTTTAAGTTATGAAACAAGATTATCTCATAAAATTTAGTTGTAATACTTTATCGGCCGTATCGACATAATTTCTCTTGCGAAATAGTAAAAACAATCTTCAATTTTCACAATTAAACCGTCATTGACAAATACGTAGGGAAAACATAAAGTGCATTTTGTGCATCTTATATCTTAAATTGATCCTTTTTAGCGTGTATATAAACCGCGTCAGTAAAAAATTATGGCTTGGAGAGACAGATTATATTTATACTGTTATTTTAAAGGTTTTTTTATTATTACCGTATTAATAAATATTAAACATTGTTTTGAACAAAAGTAAATGTGGGAATAAATAACATTTTTTTGCGTGCAGTACCGTCGTGTGTGCGTAATTTGAGTAACACAATAATACTGAACAAGCGGAGATCATGTTAAACAACCCCATTTCAGTTAATTTTTTATTGGCACGGGTTATAACAATTCTCATAATTAAGTATTACCTATGTATATCTAATTTGCACATACTTATTTATTGAATTTGTGCAGATATAACCAGCAACATCACACGTAGTCTTCGCACCACACACCATCTAAACTTAACTAATATTTACCAAACTTAGCTCAAATTAACTCCATGTGTCGAAAAAAATATCCTAGCAGCGTCTTACAAACGTATCTACTGATTAATTTTGAGATTAATTGTTACGTTACCTTGTCAATAGTGCCATTAATGTTGCTATTGGGCTATTCGAGTGACAAACACATAAGAATTAGTGATAAACGTAGATAAAATAAAGTGCAATAAAATAATATTTAAAACAACCGAAGTGTTATTTGAATTTTAAAATTAGCCTCTGGTGTCCCTCAGGGTATTAACATCGGTTCAGAAAGTTTCATTTTCTTAAGTACAAGTTTTCATTGATGTGTGAATAAACATGCTCATGTAACAAAATATACTTACTGTGAGTGGTGGCTTGCATGTCCTGTGTGTGCGTCCAATTCTTTAATTACCATTGCGTCACGGATAAGCGATTGAACTAAAGTTTTATCACCTGAAAAAAAATGTATTTGAAAGTTAACAACATTTTATTCGCGGTATAATTTGCTACTAAACATCATTAACAGGTAAATATATCAATGCGAGTTGATGGCGGATTTCGAAAGCTTTTTAGTATAAGTACAGGATTTTTTTTCTATTGGTCGTCAACCTTCAACCTACACACATAAAAAGTTAAGATTGTGACAATTTTCTTAATTATTTTCCTACTCTACCCTTATCCCATTTAATATGGGGTCGGTACAAATAAGATTTTTCACGTTTCCGCGTCTCACATGCGTTGTACTCTTCTTAATATCATCATAATTATATTGCATACTATTCATACTTTTTTCAACCTTCCAATTTCATATGTTTAATTTTGCTAATTCATATGTTTCATATGTATTTTTAATAATGTTTAATAAATATTCTTTCTCCAAATAACATGTTGAAATTACATGTAGTTAACGCCACATTCACCATGGAATATATAATACCAGTTATAGAAATCCAATTCCAGCCAATAGCTCAAGAAGTGGATCTTGTTCTTCGGCGGAGCTTAACGTCTGTTCAACGTGGAAAGTTCTAGAATAAAAATTACTCACAGTAGTAAGCGTCTCTGTCCTGTTTCTTATGCGCGTTATGCAGCGTAAGAGCGCGCGGGCGCAACGACATCCATTTCCAGCCCGGGCGGCCAGCGCGCGACAGGAAGTGGACCAGCTGCTCCTCAGCGGAGCTAAACGTCTGTTCTGAGGTGGACGCGTATTCGCAGTACACCCTACAAAACGACAGGTATGCTGAAAATAAGCTTAAGGGTTTAAAATTAAGATTTATTATAATACATCTATTGACGTCACTTTCTGCCATAGCGTTGTATTTAAAGTTCAAACAAGTCAAACGATATCTATACATATAATAAAATTGTCGCGGGCATCAGCTAGTTTGTAATAAACTTACCAGTCTGGGTGAATCTTCCAATTTTCACCTTTGAAGTATTCCGTTACTGTGAAAAAATTTAAATATTCTTATATTATAAAGGAGATTACAAATGCAACAAATTTATTTTTTTCTGTTTTAATACTGTAAATCATGGTACTTCATGGTTTATTTTTTATTTTTCACCAATAAAATAGTTAATTCTTGTTAGAAAGTTAATTTATTTGGGTTAATAAATTCTTGGGCCCCTAATAGATTTCTCACCATTGACAAGACTATGTTTGACCTCCTGCTCTGCCTGCAATTCGTACATGCCGTAGCCGTCCGGCAGCACCGCCGCCAGAGAGTAAGGAGTGCCGTCCACTGGACTATAGAAGTACCGTTGTCGTTTCGTCGCCACGCGTCTCATGTCGTCGTATTGAACCTTTACCCCAATCTCTGTTTCTCCTTCGCGCTGTTCAATCATGTCATGACGCAGCTGGAATTTACAGGTGATTGTAGAAGGTTGACACACAGTCCTGAGAGATTATTCTATGTGTTTAGATAACAATGCGCTAATTTTACTGTCTTTTACTAAGCTACATGAAATCATCTCGAAAGTACTTTCCAAATAGAAAAGTAACATGATGTTTCAGTCATTAATAAGGATGCCAAAGTTTAATCCGATTGGGCTTTAGTACAGTTAAGTAGACACAATAGCAGTTTAATTGTTAATTATTGAATATATGTCAATATATTCATCTCCAAATTCCATTATTTAAAAAAAATCGTTTTAATTTCTGTATGTTCTAAAAATCCCAAGTTATTTTCCCAAAATATCTCCCATTTACAGACATGATATAACTCTAACAGTTCAATTATATCATTGATATAAACTTTTCAATGAAAACATAAAACATTAAGTTAGTCAAAACAGTTTGCCTGGTTACTCACGTCGAGTAGCAGCGAGGTGACGTTTATCTTGGGGTTCTCGTCAGCATCTAGGAGTTCTACGTCTGTTAAGTCTATGCTTGAATAGAGCGGACGCAGCGTTTCCGTATACTGGAATAGATATTGAAATAAAATTTTGGTAAGGTTAAAACGTCAGTTTTCGCAGATATTTTAAGCATTTTATTATCTTTATATTCCTGAAAACGAAATCGAAAACTCTTTTTGATGAACTTTGAATGGCAAAATAGGCATTATTAATGGAAGTAATGTATTAAATTTACTATAAACTAAGATGCATTCATTGCCATACAATTTGTGTTTACTTAATACTTATCAATAATATTATATTAGTTTTTCCTTTTATACTTACTTCCTCATTTGTATGCTGCAAACAGAAAAAGAAAACATCAGTATAAATGTATTTTGTTAATAATAAAATTATATACTTTTTTATTTAGTTTGTTTAAAGTTTATTTAATTGATAAAATTTTTAAGACCGTATCGTATTTCTTACCAGTGGTCTCAAATCAGGATGATATAATACATGCCCGTTGTTGTCCACCATGAAGGAATAACCATTTACTCCAAGCTGAAAATAATATGACATCCATGAGGAACTTTATATTTTACTGTATAAAATGTTTAACTATATTGCTATCAAACTTTAGTTTTTCAGTCACATCTTTACCTTATATGGTGGCACGAGCTTCTTTATTTGATCGACAGGAACATCAGTACCCACCACTCCCAATAAGTTGGCTTCTCGTTGCTGAAAATAAGACATATTTAGGAGAACAGAAAAAAAATACAAACAAACGGCAGTATTTAGACCTGTAAAGTGGAATAGCACATATCCCTATAATTAGTTGCTACTGGCCACTATTATTATATTTATAGATAAGAAACCCAAATAGAGTCACTTGTAAATATATCCAAAGGAGTAAATAATCGGAGTAATAAATTCAATAGGATTTAATACACTAATATGTAACTGAATTAAATTTCACTGTATCAGAAGTTTAATTGCTTACCGTGTGGTTTCTCCTGTCGAAGATAGGAACTGTTACGGAAGTCATCAGCTGTCCCATGCCGTCATTGGCTAAACTGTTACTCTGTATTTGAAAAAAGATAATGCATTTGAGATCAATGTGAGGGGAGCGGGAACACACCGATAACATAAGCTACAATAAACGGCAAAAGACAAAATGTATTTCGAACAAATGAGTCGTTAGAATTTTCTGTTTATTCTTTACTCTTACGAATGGGTTGAGAAACATTTTAAATTGGGGCGATTTCGAATTCAGAGGAAAAAATATTGAAATATTAATAATAACTACACAAAGGAAATGTGATTAAGGACCATATCTTAAAATAATGCCATTTTAAAAACTGTGGAAACTGAGATTATTCTGTAATTGATTTAGGGACATACCTTTCCTCCCACGTAGACGGGGCTCCAATGTACCGGGTGCACCGTCTGGTACATGACCAGCGGCCGTGCCAGCACTTCCACTAGGTGTAGCACCTTCGGCCGGATTTCTGAGTGATCGTTGATGGACACGTGGAATCCTGGCAGAGAATACACATGTACATGAAATTCATACAATTTTGGGATTCTCAAGGTAAGAGTGAATAGTGAATAGATATCCTTTGATTTAGGATATAAAACCAGTTTATCGTAGCTTGTTATCCGCCAAGGTAAAGTTCAAACACGTAAGAACTAAAATCTCTAAAAAAGGTTATCAAAACTCTGATTAGAATACAGATCTGTATATTTTTTAATTTAATAATAACAACATAACCAACCTTTGTTAGTGCACGCCATCTCTTTCATAATATGTCCAGCAGTGGCATCCCCTCCAACTCTGTATGTGAAGATGCGCACGGGCATGTGCGGCCAGTTCCACGTCCGGAAGACAGCCTTAACGCCGCTAGCGCCGCCGCCCGCACCAACCACCGCGATGGCCTGGTTGCATTGGCAGCCTTGGCCCGTTCGATTATACTGTGGAATATATCCATACTAATATTGTAAACGTGAAAGGTTTGTCCGTCTTTCACGTCAAAACGGAGCTTGTGAGAGTGTGATTTTTTATGTGGAGATAGTTGTAGGGATGCATGGGATACATATTACAAATTTTAAATTATTGTAGTACGACAAAGATGAATTTTCAAAAAAATAAGCTATATAGAAATTAAATATACATATACGTACGTTAAATTATATACTAGAGTTACATACCCGGTGTAAAATCTCAAATCCGGTAGAAAGAGCCCCAGTCAAGTTGGCCACACCACCAGTAGCTTCGGCATTCCAAAGTGAAGACTTCAGATCCCTCACAGTTTCTGGGATAGCCTATTCATAAACATATCGAGATTTGTGTTATGGTATACTAACTCAACAATATTATATAATGTATTTTATAACTTATAAATATGTTTATTATATATAGATATACTATCAAGACTCAGGTCAGTCTAAAGAAAATATTTTTTTGTCTCCATTAGACCGGTGACTAAACCCGGAACCTATCTGTTCAGAGGCATTTTACCGTTGCGCCTTCGGGGTCCTCAATACTGTGTAGTACAGTAAAAGCTAAATTGTTATTAGCGCACAATCACTTGCACGCCATCTTGTTTATCAGTCCGTCTCAAACAGACACGTCATAGCACTGCAGGCGAATTATGCGGCTTCTTATCGCAAGTTATCAAAACAAAATAGTTTACCTTGGAACATGCTCACATCAAACAAAATACAAAGCTATTTTGCATAGAAACTCATATCTAAGCTGCACGAAGGCTGCGGCTCGCTGCAACCAAGAACCTTGAGAGCCACCTTGCAAGCCTATTGTATGAAGTGGCTCCGAGCCTCTATGATTTATGTAGCAGGCGGCAAACGGAAGTTGCTATACGTTCGCAAATTTGCTTAGTAAAAAGGAGCAAATATGTTACAGCAAATATTCATACAAAGTATATGATTTATTGCTTCAAGATAAATAAAGTTCAAAGTTGATTTCGATTCCACTGTGGCCATAGGCAGAGGGTAAATAAGTCATTAGATAATTTTAACGCAACAGTTACTCCAGCTTGTTAATATGAACAAACACACGAACGTATTAATGAAAGTTTATGTGTGTTGTTACAAGGTTTCATTTCGCTCGGTATTTATTTGGAAAACAAATACTTTCATTTAAATACTGTAATTGCAGTACAGTATAAAATTCCAAGAGCAAAAAACGTATTCTGTTATTAAATTTATTTGAGTTAACTGCGATTTTGTGCAAAACATATTTAACCGTTATTCAATGAGCCGGAGGCCCAACCACCTCTACTCTATTTTTATAGGCCGGTAACGTTTCCGTGACCCCATGAGTGTTGCAGTTGTTTATGGGCGGCGGTGATCACTTAACATCACGTGACCCACCTGCTTGTTTGCCTCACTCATACATAAAAAAACGAAAAGGAAGAGCTTTCAAAACTTGGTTTGTTATGTTAAAAGTTTTGACAAATTTTACCACAGCAAACATTTGATGGGTACGTACATACATAGTTCTCTACACTAATATTATAAAAGTAAATGTTTGTAAGTTTGATGTAGGTGAAAATTTTAATAACTACTGGTGTGATGCAAAATTTCTTACAATCCCATAAAAATACTTTAACCAATCCTGGTTAAAGACCTAAAAAAGTTGCCTAACTTATCCAAGTTAGGCAACTTTTTTAGGTCTCCGTACCCATAATGGCAAAAACGAAACCCTTATATTTCTCCATTTTATTCGGAGATTATCACTCGAGAATCGGCGATGTTGTTTCCTTGTCATGGAATATGATAATAACTGGCGCGGTTTAACTGACTTTTCTGGAGACTTTCAGAAAAAAACATCATTTAAATAGGTATTTTTATAGTATTTTAAATAGTTATATGGATAATATTGTGATATTCCTTTATAATCAGAGACGATAAAAGTAATAGTAATAGGTACAACAACTACTCTAATAAGATATTTTTATCAACACACGGTTTTGTAAGGCTTTATACTTGGAGCTCTAAGAGTCATCGAGCCAAGTAGTTCTACACTCCACTCTACAAAGTTTTGAGCGATAAGAAAGCGGCATACGATCCTCACACCTGTCTCGCCAGCACCACTCTACTTTGTGTTCGAGATTTATCTAGAAATTTCTACAGACAACTGAAGCGTGTACCAGTTATAGTACAGGTAAAATGCGGTCGTATCTGCTTTTAGTAATTTTTGAATTGGGTTTTACATAAGGACATAGCAATGACAGCAAAATTCGCCAATTATTTTTAAATTGAAAATATCATGAGGTATAAAAATATCACGAGGGAAATAAGCGTCGTCTTATCAAGCGTTACCAAGACCTTATTGTAAAAAATGCGGAATCTTTATCTAACAATTGTTATTGGAACTCCATCTTTAACTAATATGAAAGAACGAATGTATAGTCGTATAAGTTTAGTATTCATGTTTATCGATTATATGTCGATCATGATGAAGATATTATTTTTCAATGTTCAGAAAACTCTAAGAACACAACACTAAATTTTACGTCAATATTTTCCATAAAATTTGTAGGATACATTTAGTATGGCCTTAATATATCTGGGGTTATGTGAAAATTCATTTTTGTAGAATAAATATATAACTAGTATATGCATTTATAATTAGTGCATACATACATGTATTTTTTCTCCAAAATCGAGTAAAAAAAAGGGGGAGGGAGAGCGCGAGCGTTGTTGCGTGAATAACTATACAATTGATAAATATCTTTCCATTTGATAACACATATTCATTATACATTCAAAGCCGTATATAATAAAATGTGTAGTGGCAGTTTGTTTGTTGTCTTTCAATGGATGGCCCTGTCACCTGAGATCCTTTGATAGTGTCATTTAATACATTTGTAAACATTCATTGGAATAATATAAATATTCGAAAATGTTATTTGGTTAAGTTTATATAGATCAATACTTTATCTTTCATAGTATCTTATTATTTACTAGACCAAAGATCTAAGAGTAGATAAAAATTGAACGGCTATTGGGCAAGTGAAAAGGTATAAAACTACTTACATACAAAGTTCTATAAAGGGTTTCATCCAGTATTGGTTTCTCAAAAATTTCAGCAATACTTATTCAATCCCCGAGGAATTCTTAATAAGTTTCTTGGAAAACATATAGTGAGCAATAAAGTAAGCTATGAATAGTCTACCGGGAATTTACAGGCGGCCTATCCTGTGCCTATTTATTTATTTAATAAATACGTTTTTAATGGAGTCTTACATTAAGTTGGTTTGATTGAATACATTAAGTGCATAATAATATGAACGTGGATAGATGCGTATGCGAAAAAAGGGAGAATACAGTTAAAAAAATCGTATATGCATGGAACTATTCATATCGATTCGTAAGCGTATGAGTTTTTTGACTGACTTACAAACGTGGAAAACTACTTTTTCAAGTATGTTATATAGGTACAATATATTTATCCATACGTTCTCCCAGTTACATCCTCATCAGTGACGCTTCGGAGCCCAGGGCCCGCCGCATAAACTAGGAGATTTAGTGAGGTTACTGGTTTTTATATAAAGCGACTACCATTTGACCTCTGCAACCCAAAGAGTAAACCGGAACCAATCCTAGGATAGATTTATATGAAAGCTAAGAAATCGTCTTTTTTTCAGATAATCAAGTGATTCAAGCTACAATATTCTAAACAGACTAGAAATAACTGTTTGCACAAAGTTACCTCAGTGGGATTCGAATCCACGACCTTCGGATCACAAGGCAATATGCCTTGACCACTGGACCACGGAGGCAGTAAGTAAAATAGGTACAATATCACTTCTTTATTCTTAGTGGTCATGGGCCATGACCACATTTTGCTAGGCAACTTTTGTGATTCACATTCTTCTTTGAATTATCTTTCATAAAAAATATGTCTCATTCAATAAACAGATGGGTGTAGGTCGTTTCAAATACGTATCTCGTACTAATAGAACAGCATTTTATTTAAGTTGCTGTGAAAGTTCTGAGCAGTTCAGTTTAATGTTTATTCTCATTATAACACAAAGCCATGAGAATTAATTATTTATACAATTACAGTAACGTTGTACATACTTAATAAAGAACAGATCGTCCATATTGGTCGGCAAATAACAATAACAAATCACCATCTATATACTTATTTTAGGTTGAAAATATGCTCAGAGTTTAGTTTTAAGTACACTAAAAGATAATATTCTTATATTTGACGGTAGTTTGTTATAAACCTATTTGTTTTAAAAAAAGCGATCTATTTGTAGATTACGATTAGAAAATTAGAAAATTATACCTGAATAAGAGAAATCTAAAATGAGTAATATTCTAATTCGATCGGTCGATATTTCGAAATACCTTTGTATATTTATTTTGTGTGTAATGTCTCGCTTGGAGTCCGTTGCGCGCCCTACACACGCAATACCTGCATTTGCGTACTAATTTACAAGTATTTTATAAATCTGATTGCTACATGACGCTCGCCTGATTGTCCTTGTACCTTAGGTAATAGACGGGTTCGTTTTTATTTGTAGGTGGAAATGCTATTGATTACATAAAATTAAAAATATGCTAATTATCTGGATTTGTTTCATTCAGCTTTGTCATAAATTTTTGGCTTTGATTGTTGCCCTTGTTGTGTAGATTTTAGATATAATATCAAGTATTTGTTTATTAAGAAAATGCTTTTCTCAGTAGATGTCCTTTTAGTTTTTTTTTTCAAGTAACATTCGGTACACTCTATTAAAATACAACTTTAATTTTTACTATTATATCATATCTAATATTAGGGGGACTGGCATAAATATTCATATTTGATAACATCAGAGAAATAGATTTGATGACTTCAAATCCGTGTATTTTAGTAACACATACAATATAAGTAGAGATAATAACATACATAAATATATAGGACTGTTTGATTAATCGTAGATTACTATCATAATTACAACATACATTAAATGACGATTTAGTTCGGGGTAATTTTCTAGAACACGAGACAAAACTGAACTGACGGGAAATGTGTTCGTAGTAAATTGGTATATTTATATAAATTACACATCCAGGGATTTTCTAGTCAATCCCGGCGGGATTGAGTTTAGCCTAGTTATTACATACATCTATAGCTAACTTACTGAACCTTTGTTTTGTGGGAATTGAATTACGTACCTGGGTCAATGATTTTGTCTTCGCGGATTAATAACTATAGTATCGCAAGAGATCAAATATGGGTTTTACTTTTTATGTAAATCTCAGTTTAGGTTAAAAATAAACTGTGTAAGTACTAGCTTAGTTGATTTTAGAAATATTTACTAATTAATTATCAGCGATTTTACCGCTGTTTGATTTTTGCTGATTCATAAAGTCACTTTCTAAGAGAAAATTATTTTTTTTAATCGGATCAGTATTATCGAAAATAAATCCCTACATACAAACTTAGAAGTTTACAAATTATTACATATTCCATTTCAATATTAAAATTAAAATTATATTGAGTAAAATACGATAGGTTATATGCAGAATAAATCTAGCCAAAGTACTTAACTATTATTAGACATAGGCAAAATTAAACTAATTGGCAGGAATTTATTAAAATAACAGGTATATAAACTATATCAACTCACTAGTTTCATGCAGCATATCACGAGTACGCATGCAAAATAGATCCTAAATAACGTTTAAATGGAACCGCAGCCGTTAAGTGTAATTACGGTCACTCCATAATTCAGTAATAAAGCTTGTACAAAATGATGGCTGAAATCACAGAGTCTTATCAAACAGACCACGCATATCTTATCGTCGTATAAAAATAAGCGTGCCATTATTTTCCCACTATGACGTCAGATGATCGGTTAGTGATAAGAACGTCCTATTCATAGAGCTATAAGTAAATAGAGAGGAATTATAGGGCACAAATTGTTCAGCGCGTATTGTAGGCAACTGAGCTATAGATACTTAGTTATATGAGTGTATGGCAAGTAGTGATGCGAC